>JAVJIF010023865.1:0-52116 GCA_038442645.1 Agave tequilana
ATTAAAATCAAGATAATTATTAAATTGAAACGATGGTAATAAAGCAAGAGGGTGTCAAAGAAATGTACTCGCCTAATGATAAAATAGATGTATGTTAAAAAGAAATTGTACTCGCCTAATTCACCGAAAATCGCGAGAAATCCCGAACACCATAAATACGCGCAACACCGTCAATCCATATATTAAAAATATACATATATTATTATATTATTTTGGAGAGAGAAAGAGGAGAGAGAGAATAGAGAGAGAGTTAGAGAGAAAGAGAGGTTTAGAGAGAGAAAGTCTAGAGAGAGAAAGAGGGATTTCTAGAGAGAGAAAGAGAGATTTTAGAGCGAGAAAGTCCAGAGAAAGAAGAGAGATTTTAGAGAGAGAAAGAGGGTTTCTAGAGAGAGAATGAGAATCGGAGAGAGAATGAGTAGAGAGAGGAATGGCTAGAGAGAGGGAGAGAGAAACAGGATAGAGAGAGATGAGAGAGAGAAGAGAGAGAGAGAGAGGAGAGAGAGTAGGGGGCTGCCGCCCCCTTGCTCAGCCCAGCCCAGGCCTCTGGCCTGGGCTGCCTGCTGCTCCCTGGCTGCGGCCAGGGAGGCGCAGGCTGGGGTGGCCGCCGGCCACCCCAAAGAGAGGGAGGAGAGAGAGGGAGAAAGAGAGAGAGAGAGAGAGAGAGAGAGAGAGAGAGAGAGAGAGCATGGAGAAAAGGGAGGGGGGTGCCGCCCCCTCCTTCGCCTGCTGATTGAGCTTAAACCTGCACAAAAATATAGTGTTTCAGAACTTAAAATAGAGATGTGCAAGTGCTCAATTCTACCGCAATAGCAAGTGGCTATGGGGTCGTGATCCACAAGGAGGGACTAGCGATAGAAGCTTTTTAGTAAGTCTTCTTTTAATATACAAAGTTTGGTTAAAGTTCTTCTTAGTTCTTTAATAGAAAAAGAGAAAAATTAGGTTAAGTGAAGTGAGGAAGAAAGTGGTAGAATGAGAAGGTGGAGAAAATCAGAAAATGACTATGTACAAATAAATTGAAAAAGAGTGAAAAAGATTTGAAAGATGTGGTGTTGGTGATCTAAACTAAAAGTTACAAGAAAGAAAAAATAAAAATAATTACTTACCTCCTTTTGACCAAAGCTTACCTTGATCTTTGGCGACGATGTTACCTTGAAGTGGAGGCAATCAGCGCATAGCCCATAAGAGTTGATTATTGTCTCTTCCACATTACATCATCAATACAAAACAAGCATGAAATGATACAGAGAGACTCAAATCCATCGTCATGAGCTATCGGTGGCACTCGCAAAGGCAAGGCTCTTTCGATGCTATAAGACTCACTTGGATAGCAATTGGTACAAGAATGATTGAGAGTAGAAAAGAAGAAGAAGAAGAACACTAAAACGAAGTACGTAAAAAGGTAACTATAGATTCGATTTCATAACAATAAGAGAAAGAAGAACAACTTATACCGGTGTCACTCTCAGCATAAGCTTCATTCTCATTCTCCTATGAAGTCTGATCTCCTCTGATTTACATAAATTAAAACTAAAATTACATTAAAAGAAAAACAAAAACCTAAACTAAAAAATGAAAAAATGGAATAAATCCTATCTCTGCATGATCGTCACCTGTAGGCTCTGAAATCTCAGTATTTATAGGCAAAACCCAACCTATATGAGCGTATGAAGATAGGGGAGCAAACGCTCCCCCTAACTCACCAACAAAGCCGCGGAAACGCGTCTCCGACTTCTCGATTTATCTTTATCTTCAGCTGGATTTGCAGTTTAAGTCCGGGATTTTGATGAAATGGTCGTTGATCCTTGGCTTCAACCGATCGATTTGTAGGGATTTGTTCTAACTGGTTTTCAACCGATCTGAACCGACCTGATTTGCCCTGATTTACTGAGTTCGAATTTATTCTGATTTAATTCAGAATTTGATGGGCTTTTGGGCTCATTTCTCTTCACTCTCCTTTAGGAATGGGCCTGCAAATAAATTAAACATTTAATTAGGAAAATGCAGATTTTATTCTATAATAAGTGGGAGAATATGATAATAAATGTGCAATATTAGTGACCAATCACCTGCGCACAGGGGGCCATGCCCCTGGCCGCGCTCAGCCGCCGGCGACGTACCGACGACGTTCAGCCCCCCTTGGGGCGCCGGATCTAGGAGGGGAGAGAGAGAGTGAGGTAAGGTGAGAGAGACAGAGAGAGGAATTAGTGAGATAGAGAGAGAGAGAGTTTGGGAGAGTGGGAGAAGAATTAGAGAGAGAGAGAGATATTTGAGAAGAGAAAGGAAAAAATTTGAGAGAAGAAGAAGGGGGGTGGTCATCGGGTTCCAGGAGAAGAAGGAAGAAGCAGGAGAAAAGAAAAAGAAAAAGGAAAAAAAGGGTTTTGTTGAAAAAGGGGGAAAAATTATTTATTTAAAAGGGAAAAGTGATAAGATTGGTGATGGAATTGACAGGTGATGGGATGGAGGAGTGGGATGTGTCAGGGGTTGACTTTGGAAGGAAAAGAAGAAAGAAATGTGTAAAACCTAGAAATTTTAGACTCGTCCTCTCTTAAAAAAAAATCACCCAATTTATGTGTAAAACCCATTTGCATCATCTTTTTTGTAAGATTTATGAGATTAAGATTCTAATCTAATGGGTACAATCATGTTGTGTTTTGATAATTCTAAAACTCATGTGGTTAAGTGTTACTAATCAAGTTCAAGTGTTTTTAAGTTTACAGGTTTCAAGAGTTAGGTTTTTAGCTTCAATCTTCTCTCAAAAGAAGGTATTGAGGCATTCAAGTTGATTCAAGAATGTAGAATGTTTAAGTTTAGTGTAAATTCTTATAAGAATGTAGAATGTTTAAGTTTAGAGTAATAGATTGGATGCTTAAGAATTTTACACACTCAAAAAGATTTTCAAAAACTAGTCTTATATTTTCAAGATTTAATAGACAATATATCTTCAATCAAAATTTTATCTCTCTCTCTCTCTCTCTATATATATATATATATTATATATATATATATATATATATATATATATATATACATATACATACATACATACATACATACATATATATATATATACACACACACGTTTCATAGGTTGATGTGCTCAAAATATTTCAACTTCTACATATGCTTTTATAAAATATCAAAAGATTTGCAAATATCTTCAAAAACTAAACATTTAATATTTTGGGCTGAAACAGGTCGACCGATCGGTGGATCGCATGTACACAGACGTGAACATGTACTTGTACTCTGGGCCCGGTTGACCGCCCGATCGATTGATGGTTGAAGCTCAACTGTGCAGGCCTATGTTAGCCGACCGTGCGGTCGATCGCCCATGCAAATCTGAGCATTGAGCTCATATGCCTTTTTTGGCTGGTCGATCGCCTGATCGATCGAGCGCAATGGCTAGCTTCTGCTAACATTACCGATCGATCGCCAGAGTAGCAGAAATGATATATTGCCTTTTAAACGACTATTTATGTATTTAAACCATTTTGTTTTATCCCCAAACGGATATATTTTACTTTTTTAGGGTCTTATCAGGTGTCTAATGACCAGATTAACTCTCTAATGACATTACCCCTCTTTCTATAAATAGGGAACATTGTAAAGAGTTTCATATCAAGAAATACCTAGAAAATTATTTGAAAAAAATCAAGAAAATTCAAAGTTTCAAGTTTCTCACCCGAGCTTCAAATCTTCATTCTTTATGATAGTTTTCAGCTCTTAAAAACATTCTTTCTCTGATTTTTCTCTCACACACTTCTTGAGCCTCAAATCTACACTCTATACAATAGGAAGTTGTATTTGAGAGTGTTTGTGATCTAGTGGAGTTCACCATGTCTTTGTAATCTTCATTTTCTTTGAGAGTTCCTCTTTGGTAGAGGATTGAAAGTTGGAATTGAGGCTCCAGGTCTTGCGGGTTCTTTTGTAGTCGAATTCTAGTGGAGATAGTAGTAATACTTCATTGCAGTGTAAGTGGGGACATAGAGCAAGTTGCTGAACCTCGAAAAATTCTCTCGTGTTTGTGATTACTTCTCTAAGTGATCTCAGGATCTAGTACTTACATGTTTAGAAACATAAAGCTGATATTAACTGATTTAAGTATTTTTCTACCAACGGTCTTCATGTTGGTGAAACGTTTCTTTGAGTATTTTATCAATTGCTTCCGCCCACATACATGTTTCACATCCCTATCTCTTTCCTGCCTATCACTAATCATTGATTCCCATTTTTCTTCATAATACACTAGGGCAACTTTTCTTTTCATTTACTATTCTTTCACAAAAATGGATGGCCAGGAAACCTCTATCCAAGCAAAACAAATATTATTATTAGATATGAAAGTTACAAAAAAGAAGGTACAAATTCAGAAGTATCATCATGCATCTCAACTATCTAAGTACAAAACCCATAGTTATAATTATAGGCTACATTGCATGGAAATGGCCACAATGGCATGGACAAAACAGGCGGATAAGCGTAAATTCTTAAAAATGCACACGAGATATATGTCTGACACGTGTCGGACAGGTTTCGAACACGACACGGCCACATAATACTTGGTACATAGATTTTAACAAGCAAGCCAAGCAAAGCATAACTTGCAACACAAAAAACAGTTACCACTATATTAAGCAAATACATCTGGAAGGACACAACTTTAGCAACTTCCAGAATTTTATTGCCAAAACCTGTGTATTTTTCTTAATTCCAAGTATTCTGCCTAAGAAGAACAAAGTACAAAAGACCATCAAAACCACAACATCAAATTTAAAAATAGATATAGACACAGGTTATTTTGTTAATGCCAAATATCTCAAACCAAATAGGGGAAAAGGGGAAAAAAGGCTAAATCCCAAAACCAAAGAAAAAAGATAAAGGATAAAAGACCATAATAACACAAACCTTACAAAAATTGTAGGTTGCACTGCTCATCACAGAAAACACATCCTCAAATATTAACAATAACCTTACTAAAATTTGGTCATAATATGCCTCTACATGCCAATAAGAAGCCACATGAATTGATGAATGTCATACTTTCATGAATTTTTTTTATTGACGGTTTTAAAGTTAGATGAGATTCTAGAATAATTTCAGTCCTAGTGGAATAAATTATTAGCTCATCAACTCTTTATCTAGTTCTTCATCAGATTTGGAGGTTAACTCCAAGTAATGGACAGTTACAGGGGAATGCTCGTTGACATGAATGCCCGAACATCCAGTTCTGCAATTAGTGAGAAAGAAATCCAATCACACTGCATAAACAAAGATAGTCAGGTTGAGATAAAGGTAGTCAGTTTGAGATAAAGAAAGTTAGATTGAGATAAAGATAGTCATATTGAGATAAATGTAGTCAATTTGAGATAAAAGTAATTAGTTTGATGTAAAGGTAGTCATATTTATATACAGGTGGACAGTGTGAGCTAAAGACGTCCACTTTCATTTAAATGTGTACATCTTGTGATACAAGTGGGCATGTTCATCTATAGAGGAGATAGTTTTAAGACTAGTGAGAAATGCAGACTGTTGAAGATAAGGGAGAACATATTGTTTACTTTTGAGTTTCTTTGGTGGCTAGTTGAGAGGAAGAATCCGCACTAACGACAGCATACACGTGGACGACTTGCGACTAATATGCACGGCACAATTGAAATCTATACTCTAAATCTTTGTTGCTTGTGATGGTGAAAACCATATTCTCCTCTTATGTAAGCGTGTATTTTAAATTAAGGTTGAGAAAAGGAAGATCGGGTGGAATACTTACTTTATTTTTGAAAGAATCAAAAGGTTGCTCTCATTTAGTTGGATCACCATGGTTTAACCACCATTTTCAGAAACTAAGCACATTAAAAAATCATTTTCCTTATCCATGATATCTCAATAATAAATGATGAGGAAGAGGAAGAATAGGGGGAAAAGAAACAAAGATTTGGGGAAACAAAGAGGGGAAGGAAGATTTTGGGGGGGGGGAAGAAGAGGAAGTAGAAAAGAAAGAAGGTTTAAAGGAGAAAAACAAGAGGAGGTAGACGTAGCAATGAGCAGACCAAAATATTAATGGTTTCCTACATTGAATACAACACTTTTCAAGGTAAAGGCTGAATATTTGATTCTGATAGTGTAGTTCATGTATGTTCTTATGAGGATATGTTCAACTCCTTGGTTGCAAAGGAACAAAGGGAGTGTCAAACTGGTGAATGGCTTCACTTATGAGGTCATCAGCACCGGGATAGTCAATGTTACAGGAAGAGATAGGACGGTGCGTACTCTGGAGGCGGTCCGGTATGTCTCGGCGGCACAGTAAAATCTAATATCCATAGAAGTGCTCGATGAAGAAGGATGCCAGATCCAAGTATAACAAGGCATCATCACTGCTTGCCAAGGAGACAAGGTAATCTTGAAAGGAGAGAAGTGTGATGGGATATACAAGTTAAAGGAAGAAAACTCAGTTCAAGGTGGAGTTATAATGGCAAGCTTGGAAGGGAGCTCTGTTGGCCCAAAGGCCTTCCACTCTAGTTTTGATGATGATTAACTCATGTAGTTATGTGTACTAATTATCTTGTGATGTTTAAGTTTCAGATCATTAATCAAGATATTAGTTGGTGAAAGCTTCCACACATCTTTCACATGTTGATTCAAGAGCCCGAGCGTCAAAGATCATATATAGCACTTGCTCGGTGGATCAAAGAGTTTTGGATCGAGTCGGCTTGGAGATTGCGCTCAACAAGAAGACTTAGGTATCCTAGTTTAGTTTTGTTTTTAGATCCAAATTGTAAAGATTAGAATAGTATGCTATGCTCAAGTTCACAACACACACGTTTCAAGTTTTGGTTTTCGGTTTTAGGTTTAACTGATCTTGGTTTGCATGAATAGATATTATATCAAAACAAGTTTACATGGTTTAATGTATATTAGATTTGTTCTATATACATGCATGCTTCAACTCTTAGACAAACTTACTTTGATATACCTATTTTATGTGTTTTAGGTTTTGTGTTTTTAACAAAACTTAATTTTGGAATTAAGGACAAAAACTATGATATATATATGTTTCATGTATATTGAATTTCTATCCATATGTATCATGCTTCAAAGTGTTTAAATATCATGTTTTTGTATTTGGAAGAGCTTTGGACAAAATGTATTTTCTATTCAAAAATCCAAGTTTTAGAAAATACAGTTTTGGTTTTTGGTAAAAATGATAAGACACAAAAATAGTTCATATTGATTGATATTTAAGCTAAACTTTTTACCACATGTTTATGTAACAATGCAAAATGATAAAACTATTTTTGGTGATTTTTAGAAGTGTTAAAAGATTTTTTACAATATTTTTAAACTGGTTTTCTGACCTATTTTCTATTCCAGGCTTCAATCAGTCGACTTATTCTATGAACAAGTCGACTTGACCTGAAGTCGGTCGACCGGGTCGGTCGACCGACGTGTACAAATCTGTGCACGTTGGCAGACAGGGACGGTCGACCGTCACGGTCGACCGGGCTGAGAGCAGAGCTCTCTGTTTGTTTGGGTCGACCGGGGCGGTCGACCGGTAGCAGCCAACGGGCAAAAATTGACCGTTGGACGGTCGACCGGACCGGTCGACCGGCAGTGGTATTTTGGCCAAATCTGCTGCCAACGGCTAGTTTCTAGATTTGTCTATAAATACCCCATTTGTAAGAGTTTTTCTCTAAGAATTTTTGTGCGAATTTTTCCCTACTCTCTGGTGTTTTTACAGCTATCAAAAGAAGTTTTGAACTCATATTGAACAATCTATTTGGTGTTTTTGCTAGGGTTTGGAAATTCAAAGAAAAGGGTTTTTGGGAAAAGATTTAGCTTGAACTTTCTCATCTTGTTTTCTACAATTTCTCAAGGATTTTCTTTGTGATTTTGATTTCCATTCCATTGGTTTTCTCCACACTTGAGCAACATCTACTATCTCATTCTATAGGATATTTGTGTGGTAGAAGAAATTGTTTGTGGTTGCTTGTTTGAACCACCAAGTTGAAAACCCAATCTTTGTTTGGCTTTGTGCCTTGGGTTGTATCCCTCAAGTTGTGAGGTGATCCTTGTTTGCTTTGTGCTAAATCCCTCAAGTTGTGAGGTGATTGTTTTGTTGGATTGGAGCTTGCCTCAAGGAGGAGGGTTTGGTTGTAAAGAGAGGAGTTGGGTACTCCTTGTGAGAGTTCTTTGTGGACTTGCTAGTGGATTCAAAATCCTTCGTGTGTCGAAGGCGGGGATGTAGAGCTGGGTGCTCGAACCTCGAAACATATCTTGTTGTTTGCGCTTGATCCATTGACTCTCTCTCTATCTCTCTCTTTACTTTGTGCCTTGCAACTATTCATATTGTGCATTCATATTGCTTGGCTTGGTTGTGTGTGCATCACTTGTTGATCACACTTGTGTGTAATTGCAATTAGTTTTTAAATTCCACATTTAGTTCATAGATTAGCCATATCACCTATTCACCCCCCCTCTAGGTGACTTTTCAATTGGTATCAGAGCTAGTGCTCCTGATATTTAGGTTTAACCACCTAGGAGTGAGATCTTGGTTTGCTAATCTTCATTTGCATTGTTCATTTGCACACATTTAGGTTGCACTCATGGATAGCCTTCCTATGTTTGACCATATTAGACTTGATGTTTGGAAGGCCAATATGAGTAGACATTTAAAAAGCCTAGGACATCTAGTTTATCAAGCCTCCACTATGGAATCATTCTCTAATAGTAGCAAGCATAAAAAGGCTAATGCATTAGCACTTAGAGCACTTAGAGCATCTCTTAGTGAACATCTTTTACCAGTGTTTGATCATTATGACTCGGCTTTTGCAGTTTGGAGCTTATTGACGTCTCCCGAGCTTCCAAGGATTATCAACAAGATGAGAAGATCTAAGAGAGAAAAGTCCGAAGAGCATTGCTTCATGGTCCAAGGGAATAACTCCCTTGAGGTATAATCGGACACTCAATTAGTTGATAGCTCTAGTTCCTATTGCCATGGTTGTTTTGAAGTTCAAACTTTAAATTTGGAACTTGCTCAAAAGCTTGAAAATTTATTGGAAAAACACAATCTTTTAAAAGAGGACAACCTTGTTTTGAAAAATGAGTTAAAGGATTTATGTTCAAATTTTGAATTGGTTTTGCAAGAGAAGGAAGAGATTGCAAGTGAACGAGACTCACTTAAATCTCAACTTGACCTTGCCCTTAAAGAAATTGAAGATTTAAAAGGCAAAAATGATTGTGATGATGTTGTGAAGCACAATGAGATTTTATCTTCAAAATTGGATTTTACTTTTAAAGATAACCTTGTTTTGAAAAATAAAATTGATTCAATTTCAAAAGAGTTGGATTTGGTTTTAAAGAAAAATGAATCTTTGAAAATTGAAATTGATTCTCATGTGTGTCATGCTAGTATAGCTTCTTCTTCTACTTGCACACCTATTACATGCTCCACTTTATCTTTCACTATTGAAAATGATATAAACATTTTGAAGAAAAGTGTAGATTGTTTGGGCTCCACTTTGAGCCAATGCACATTGAATCACTCATGTTTGGAAACCT
Organism: Agave tequilana; assembly: GCA_038442645.1. NCBI lineage: Eukaryota > Viridiplantae > Streptophyta > Magnoliopsida > Asparagales > Asparagaceae > Agave > Agave tequilana. The sequence goes on from JAVJIF010023865.1 coordinate 9,556, forward strand.
TGGTTCGCAAGAAACAAGGTCCATCTTTGCATGCACACCCAACACGGCATACACATGCTTCCCACGGACACAACCATGACATGTATGCTCATGTGTACATTTGTACACATTGTGGCCGAAAAGGCCATCTTGCTAGATTTTGTTATGATCGCATCTATCATGAAAATTTAGCAACTAATCTTGTTTGGGTTAGAAAGGATACTAACCCCCGTGGACCCAAAAAGAAATGGGTATCAAAGACCACTTCTATACTTTTTGATGTAGGTGGGAGCTCTCGCATCACGTGAGAGTATTGGTGCCTTGAGGTGGATGCGTTCTAAGCCTAAAAGAGAACCATTTGGATGCTTCACTCTCAAGGGGATTTGGTGGGAGGACCACCGTGGTTTGGAGAACTAGAGATGCACCTTCATCGGTTTTGGTATCATTCTCTAACTCCCATTTTTATTTGCATGCTTTTCATGTTCATCTATTCATAGCATGTCTTGTTTCATTGATCATTATGCTTATGTCATGTTGATTAGATTAGTGTTATACATGTTTAGTTACTTGAGACACCCATGTTTTATATGGATCTTATCTTTGTGTTCTCACCTTGTTTAGTACTATCATGTATGCCCTAGATCTAATGTACATGCATATACATAATGATCTTATGGATGTTTATGATGTTTTATTTTTGATGACTCATGTTTTGTTTTGATAAGTATGTTAAATGCCATGTTTATTAGACCATTGACATGCATGTATAGCTTATGAGATCACCCATGTTTATATGGACCCATATGTTGTGTTCTCACCATTTGTTTAGCTATTATGCACTTCATAGCTCTAATAGCATGTGGATTTACATAATGATCGTTTTATGTTTGTAATGATGATTTATGTCCCGTTTCATGCTTCATGTGTTGACTACTTGCTTGAATGATGGTTTTCATTAAGACTAGGATTTATACTTGTACAACTAGTGAGCTACAAATAAACATTTATATAAGTTTATGCTTGAACGCTCATTTGTATTCACTTGATGTACTAGTATAGTCTAGTTTTGATGATTCTTGCATTTGACTTGTATTCATCATTTTACATATTTTGTTTTAACTTCATGTATATGTTCATCTTGTCCAAACTATCATTTATACATATACATCCTTGAGCCACGTGCCTTCATGCATATACTTTTGTGGACTCATTGTGTTTAAGATATGTATGTATATTTTAGTTTGTACATGACATACATATGCCTTGAAGTTTAAATCGTTTGGATGAATTTCATGTTTGCTAAGTGAATTCACATTTATAATGAATTTCATGTTTAAGATGATTTCAATTGGTGATGAGTTTCATGTTTTCATTATTGAGCTTGATTGTCCATTTTCATGTTGATATGTTTCTCACAACACTTGTACACTCACCTTATTTAATGTTTTCTCATGACTTAGTTTTCATGAGTACAATTGTGCTATATGATTTTTGAGTGTTTAGTGATCATGTGATTTTCATGTTTCATGAAATATCCTTTGGATTTGTCCATTGCTTGAAGGATTTCGTACTAGTTGATTCATATAACTAGCTACGGTCTTCTTCTTTTGGTAGTAGTTTCCAAACATACTATATTTGTAAACCTATTTTTGAAAACCCCTACCATTAAAGGGTGGTTGGATGGGAGATCATGCTCATGTATGCTTTATAGTGAAAATCATAGTAAACTTGAACATGAAATGGGTGGTAGGAATATGAGATATACACTTGATCTTATTGTTGTTTCAATTGGTATCATTGAATTCTTTCAATTGGTATCAATCTTAACATTTCTTGTATACTCATATATTCTTGTATATGTATGCTTGCATTTCAAAGAATATCAATTTTAATTGGTATCTATCTTTTCATACATATGTATATGTTTTAGTTGTGCTTGCTATATCCCTATATCTTTAAGCACAAATCTTGTTTATGATGATAAGCTTGAGCTTCAACTTTCTTTCAATTGATTTAGTTTTCAATTGGTATCTTAATTCAAGCCTTATCATAGTTTTTATTGGTATTCATAAAGGGGGAGAAAATCTTGTATTTCTTCTTCAATTGATTTTTAGTATTCCACTCCCTTGCTTTATGATAGAAAATAATTTCAATAGGCAATAATTTCAATTGGTGTCAAAATCATATGTGTTTATATGTTTAATACTTCGGTATTAAAGATCTATGTTTAATTTCAATTTGTATCAACATTTATGTTTAGAAATTCAAAATTTGTTATGTTTAATTTCAATTGATATCAAGATTGTTTATTTACAATTGGTATGTTGTTTGTTTACTTATCAATTAGTTTCAAGATTTTTGTTCTTCAATGGTATAGTTTTATTTTTTAATTGGTATCATATTTGAGTTTAGTCAAAAAGGGGGAGAGCATCCCTTGATTGATTTCTTATTTTGAATATAAAAAGAATATGTTTTCATTAGTTTTGTAAATAAGGAGAAGAAGAATTTCCTTTATAAAAATCGATTTGTTTTGTTTTAACCCCTTTGTTGATGATTGACAAAAGGGGAGAAGAATTTGAGTTTATATGCATGTTTGCATTGCATGTTTTATGTTTTTAATGTTTTTTTATTAAGTTCAATTGGTATCCAAAGCATTATTTAAAGAACATGTTTAGTTTGCTTAGTTTTGGTATCAAGAGCTTGTAAAAGAGATCATGAGTTTTGTTTTGCATATATTGTGTTTAATTGGTATCTAGAGCATGTTATGTTTAGTTTAATTGGTATTAAGAGCATGTTTATTTTTTTAATTTTTTAAAAGATTTTTATTGGTATCAAGAGCATGTTTATTTGTTTTTGCTAATTGGTATCTAGAACATGTTTATTTGTTTTATAATTACATTGGTATCTAGAGCCATTTATTAGTTGTTTATCCTATGCATGAGTTAAGGGGGAGCTTCTTTGAAGCTTAACTTTAATCCATGCATATATAACTCCATGAGTTTTGTCATCATCAAAAAGGGGGAGATTGTTGGCCCAAAGGCCTTCCACTCTAGTTTTGATGATGATTAACTCATGTAGTTATGTGTACTAATTATCTTGTGATGTTAAAGTTTCAGATCATTAATCAAGATATTAGTTGGTGAAAGCTGAAATAACACCTAGAAGGGGGGTGAATAGGTGTTGGCTAATCTAATGGTCACTTAATGCCAAATGATGCGGAATTAAAAACTAAGATGACCAAATACAACTTCTTTTAATTAAACACTTATGTATAACACAAGAGTGTTGCCGAATTCCCTTTGCAGGGCTCTGGACAAGCTCCTCTATATTCCCCTTGAATGGGTTGAGATGCCGCGTTGGCTCTCTGGGTTGAATACTAGTGTTATCAAGCAATCCCAAGCAAGTACATCAATTATTAGCACAAGGGAATATATCAAGCATATAGAGATAGACAATAATGGAATGCAAGATATAAAATTGAGACAAAGAGAGAGAGAGAGAGATAGAGTAAGCAATCGCAAACACAAAGGGTTTGTTTCGAGGTTCGAGTACCCTTGCTCTACATCCCCGCCTTCGACACACGAAGGTTTTCCACTATGCAAGATCCCAATGGATCTCTCCTCGGTGCCGCAACACCTACAATCCCTCGGACTCCCAAGTCCCGTACACACGCAAGCTTCACAAGCTCGCCGAGGCCGCACCTCAAAACACCAAGAGTTCACAACCGAACTCTAACCACCAACGAGCACACTTGCCCGTCTCCTTAAAGAACAAAGAAAAGATCTTTGGTGATCACAACACTTGATCACCTAAAGAGCACTCTCACTACAACACACCTATAGGATGAATAGACAATGGATAGCTCAAGTGTGGTGTGAGAAAGCAAGGAAAGAAAGCTATGATGAAAAACTCAAAAGATCACTTTTACACTCTCTTGATAAAAACTCCCTTTTAGATGGGAAGTATTTGCTCTCTATTTTGTGGAGAAAACTTCTGAAATGACTTAGAAAAACTGGCTCTAAGAAGTCCCCAAAATCTTGTGTCAAATCAATGACAAGACCCCCAATTTATAGGCCAGAAAAATATAGCCGTTGGGATCTGTCAATGCTGTCGGTCGACCGGCCGGTCGACCGTCCAACGGTCATATTTTGACCCGTTGGAGCTACCGGTCGACTGTCCGTTCGACCGTCCTCTTTGAGGAAACACAGTTTCCTTCGGGCGGTCGACCGGTCGGTCGACTCAAACAACCCGAGAGCAAACTGCTCACAGTCGGTCGACCGTACGGTCGACCGGACCACTGTGCTGACAACGTGCACAAGGCTGTGCACGTCGGTCGACTCGACGGTCGACCGGACCTTGGTGCGGTCGACCGATTTGGCCTGTCAGCCAGTCCACAGTCTGCACAGTTAAGGGATTTGGAAATAGGTCTTTTAACTTAATAAAAATCCCATAAATTCTCAGTAAATCTACAAAAATAGTTTCAATCAAAATAAAAACTGTTTTTCTAAAAACATGTTTTTCTAAAACTTATTTTTCTATAACTTCACTAAATACAAAAACAAGATATTTTGAACTTATTAAAGCATAGTGTGTATGGATATGATCCACTACACAATCATAATGTAATATCTATGTTTTTGACATTAAGCTCTAAACTTGGTTATGGTTGAAAAATATGTATGATAGAAATACCAAAAACCAAAGTTTATATTTTGTCACAAAGAAAAAATCTTTTACTAAATAAAAATTCTTTTCTAAACATAAAAATCTTTTATGAAAGCAATTCTATCAAGAGTTCTATCAAGAGTGTGTGTGTGATATAGACTTGAGCAATCCACCAACTATCTATCCTTTACATTTTAACTAAAACAAAACAAAATCTTATACCTAGACACAAGTCTTCATCTTCTTGAAGTCTTCACTTGAAGGCTTCTCATCTTCTTGACTTGGTCCAAGCTTGATCCAAAAGCTCCTTGGATCACACCGTGCTAGCTCCAAATCTTGACATTTTATCCTTTGTTGAGCTATGCACCTACTAAGATCTTGATAATGAATCTGTCACTAATTAAACACAAGATCATTAGTAATCATAACTTCATGAGTTGATCATCATCAAAACTAGGGTGATAGGCCTTTGGGCCAACAATCTCCCCCTTTTTGATGATGACAAAACTCATGAAGTTATATATGCATGGATTAAAGTAAAGCTTCAAAGAAGCTCCCCCTTAACTCATGCATAGACATAAATAAATGGATATGACAATAAAGCACATAAATATGTATGCAATGTATGTAAATACAACATGCCAAGTAATCATAAATCTTATCTCCATACATTTGCAAACCAAATCATATATGCATAACTAACAAGGAAGACAAATACTTCTCCCCCTTAAGCAATGAAATCATGCATATAGCTCAAATACTTCTCCCCCTTTTTGTCAATCATCAACAAAGGGTTCAAAGTAAAATCAATCAAACAAATTTTTCTCCCCTTTTTGTCAAAAACAAGGAAATCAAAGAGGGGTAATACAAATCAATCAAAAAATGGTTATATGCGATATACATTCATGAAGAGGAAGACGCTAAGTTAACTTCCCTACACATATGCATTACATGAAGAAGGGATGATAAGCCCCAATTCACATAACACATATTATGTAATGCATAAGAGGAGATGTGAAGCTCCACCTACACACGTGTACCACATAAAGAAGAGATGTTAAGCTCCTCAATACACAATACACTCAACATGAATCTATATGTAAAAGAGATGTTAAGCTCTCCTTGCATATAGGCAATACAATACCAAAAATCAAAAACAAAATTTTAAACTTTCCTTATTCTAACAAATTTTGTATTTTACTCAACACACAAATTTTAAGATATCAATTGTAAAACAATCAAATTTTGATACTAATTTCAAAACACAATGCACAAGCTTAATATGGGATACCAATTTGAAATTCTAATTAAGCTTAGCATCAACAGTCTTTGTGCTTTAAAAGATACTAATTGTAAAACAAGCACAAATAGATCACATATATGTATGAAAAGATAATACCAATGGATATTGATATAGTTTAAATTTGAAAGCATTCATACATACAATCAAAATATGATTATATACAACAAGAATTATATTGATACCAATTGGAAATATCCAATGATACCAATTGAAAAATTAAGCTTAAGTGTATACATCATATAATCTACCACATGAAGAATTCGAACTAGTTAAATGAAAATGTTTAACAACTAGCACGGAATCCTTCAAACAAGGAATAAATAATAAATGTTTTTCATGAGACACAAGTAAATCACATGGCACTAAAACACTCTAGTATCCATAAAGTTCATATTCAAAAAGAAGTGAGTGTACTAGTTTTATATGTAAACATGGCATCATGAAAATGGCAATAAAGCTCAATATTCCTTTAAATAAATTTTGAAAACATGAAAATCATCACAAAAATTCCCTTTTTTTTTAAATAAAAATAATATTTCAAGATATATGTATGTTTTGACAATACAGTAAGTATACACACATATCTCTAAAACACAATTGAGTCCTTATAAATAGATTTGCATGAAGGGCAAATGACTCAAGAGGTATTCATGTATATCTTAATGTTTTGGCAAAAATAAACATATACATGAAATGAAAGCACATGATCATAGCATAAATCCAAAATGAGAATACAAGTTCAAAGATGTAATGATCATCAAAACTAGCCTATACTAGCACACCTAGTGGGCACAAATAAGCATTCAAACTCAATCATATATAGATTTATTTGTGATCCATAATGTGTACAAGTATAAATCGTAGTGTTGACAAAAGTTAACATTTAAACTAATATTGAATTCAATGAAGCATCAAATCTTGAGAATACAAAATAATTTATCTAAATTTTTATAAAGTAGGATCATGTGTAAATCTCAAAAGCTCTTTGAAGAATAAATAACTAGTATAGATTATTTTTGAAAAACTAGTTAAAGATCCTTCAAATATATAAGACATATGAATAATACTAAATACATAAAAGTTTAAGCACTCATAGTCCATAAAGCTCAAAATTATCTATTTTCTTAAGGTGAGTGTTCAAAGGTTATGTAAATAGTATCTTCATGAAAATAGTCATTGAAGCTCAAAAAGATCATATATCAAATTTTTAACAATAATAAATCACACAAAATCATTTTTCATAACAACTACAATCTTCATGGTATATGTATGAATTATACAAATCTAACAATATGCATACATATCCCAAAAATAAAAGAGTCTATTAAAGATATTTGCATGGAAGCAAGAGACTCACGGGTATACATGTATATTTAATAGATTTGAATTAAACATGCATATACATGAAGTAAATCACTAAAATAGGCAAAACATGTATAAAAGTGAATCATCAAAACTAGATTATACATATGCATAAAGTGGATACAAATGAGCATGAAGTTCAATCATATATGAATCATTAGTAATTCACTATTTGTATATGTATAAATGCAAGTTTGACACATTCTACAACTAAGCATGTAAATACCACATGAAGCACATAAAATCTTAAAACATGAACATGCTATGAATATGATAAAAGTATAAAGCATGTACATAAATAAGATGAAAGTTTAGAGATTGTTACCAACTCCAAAGCTCCAAGCATGGTGGTATTTCCCACCAAAATTTCCTTGATAGCAATGCATCCAAATGTTTGTCCATCATGTCCATTGCATACGCTATCAAGGCACCAATCCTCTAACGTTTTGTGAGAGCCCTCACCTACATCAAAATCAAAAGGTGGGGTTTTGGTACCCATACTTTCTTGGGTCCTTTGGGGTTAGCTTTATTGTAAGGATCCCAAAATCTTTTATACTTAGCAAAATATAAATGAGGTTTCTTATCAAAACAATATTTTGCTAAATGGCCTTTGCGGCCACAATGTGTACATGTGTACACCTTAGTATGCTTATGTGTGGGAGTGTGATCATGGTGTGCAACATAAGCATGATGTGAATGTGCATGAACATGTGGAACTTGTTTCTTTTGAAACAAAGATTCCAATCTAGTATGATTGAATGCACAATAGTTCAAAGTTGAACTCAAATTATTCACTTTATTTTTCAAGTTCTTAATCTCATCAGAGGTGGCATGTAAAGCATGATGAGATAAAGAATCATTTTTCTTTTTCTTTAGAAAAACATTTTCTTTTTCTTTTTCACAAAATTTTCTTTTTAAAGATTTATTCTCTTGAAAAACAACTTCCTTTTGTTTTTCCACCATAGCAATATCATTTTTCAAAATCATATTTCCTTCACATAAATCATTCAATTTAGACATCAAGGAAATATTTTCATTTTTCAAACAAATATTTTCTTTCTCTAAGCATGCAACCTATTTCTAAATGAGTCATTTTCATTAAGCATGCAATCAAAATCCTTTCTCAAATTTTTATTATCTTTTTCTAAACATGCAATGTTATTTCTAAATGAGTCTTGTTCTATATGCATGCAAGCAATATCCTTTTTCAAAATTTTATTTTCTTTCTTAATTATGTCATATCTCTCAAGCAATAATTGACAAAATGAATTGAGCTCATCATATGACATAATATCATCTTCTACCTCGGATTCGGTAGTTACCTCAAGGGGGTTATCCCCTTGGACCATGTAGCACTTGTTGGAGGTGTCGCTTCCAACATCCGAATCGCTCCCGGCATAATATAGATCGTTTTCGCCAAGGGAGGTGATGATGTTCCAAGCTACAAAAGCCGAATCAATGTTAGCGACCCTAAATAAGTAATCATCATTTAGGGTACTCTTCAAAGCATTTAGGGCTTTTGCATTACCCTCAATATACTTGCTATTGTTAATATATGAATCATTAAATGTAGCAAGATAGACATGAATGCCTAGGGCCTTGAGGTACATAGACATCTTAATCTTCCAAATTTGGATGTTAAGAATGTCAAAGGTGGGCGGTGACATGAAGTCCATGGTGTGTGTACAAAAATATTGTGATTAGCCTAAAATGAGGATCTTTAACTCTTAGGTTGTTAGACCCAAATCAAGAGCACTAGCTCTGATACCAATTGAAATAACACCTAGAGGGGGGGTGAATAGGTGTTGGCTAATCTAATGGTCACTTAATGCCAAATGATGCGGAATTAAAAACTAAGATGACCAAATACAACTTCTTTTAATTAAACACTTATGTATAACACAAGAGTGTTGCCGAATTCCCTTTGCAGGGCTCTGGACAAGCTCCTCTATATTCCCCTTGAATGGGTTGAGATGCCGCGTTGGCTCTCTGGGTTGAATACTAGTGTTATCAAGCAATCCCAAGCAAGTATATCAATTATTAGCACAAGGGAATATATCAAGCATATAGAGATAGACAATAATGGAATGCAAGATATAAAATTGAGACAGAGAGAGAGAGAGAGAGAGAGAGAGAGAGAGAGAGAGATAGAGTAAGCAATCGCAAACACAAAGGGTTTGTTTCGAGGTTCGAGCACCCTTGCTCTACATCCCCGTCTTCGACACACGAAGGTTTTTCACTATGCAAGATCCCAATGGATCTCTCCTCGGTGCCGCAACACCTACAATCCCTCGGACTCCCAAGTCCCGTACACACACAAGCTTCACAAGCTCGCCGAGGCCGTACCTCAAAACACCAAGAGTTCACAACCGAACTCTAACCACCAACGAGCACACTTGCCCGTCTCCTCAAAGAACAAAGAAAAGATCTTTGGTGATCACAACACTTGATCACCTAAAGAGCACTCTCACTACAACACACCTATAGGATGAATAGACAATGGATAGCTCAAGTGTGGTGTGAGAAAGCAAGGAAAGAAAGCTATGATGAAAAACTCAAAAGATCACTTTTACACTCTCTTGATAAAAACTCCCTTTTAGATGGGAAGTATTTGCTCTCTATTTTGTGGAGAAAACTTCTAAAATGACTTAGAAAAACTGGCTCTAAGAAGTCCCCAAAATCTTGTGTCAAATCAATGACAAGACCCCCAATTTATAGGCCAGAAAAATATAGCCGTTGGGATCTGTCAGTGCTGTCGGTCGACCGGCCGGTCGACCGTCCAACGGTCATATTTTAACCCGTTGGAGCTACCGGTCGACTGTCCGTTCGACCGTCCTCTTTTAGGAAACACAGTTTCCTTCGGGCGGTCGACCGGTCGGTCGACTCAAACAACCCGAGAGCAAACTGCTCACAGTCGGTCGACCGTACGGTCGACCGGACCACTGTGCTGACAACGTGCACAAGGCTGTGCACGTCGGTCGACTCGACGGTCGACCGGACCTTGGTGCGGTCGACCGATTTGGCCTGTCAGCCAGTCCACAGTCTGCACAGTTAAGGGATTTGGAAATAGGTCTTTTAACTTAATAAAAATCCCATAAATTCTCAGTAAATCTACAAAAATAGTTTCAATCAAAATAAAAACTGTTTTTCTAAAAACATGTTTTTCTAAAACTTGTTTTTCCATAACTTCACTAAATACAAAAACAAGATATTTTGAACTTATTAAATCATAGTGTGTATGGATATGATCCACTACACAATCATAATGTAATATCTATGTTTTTGACATTAAGCTCTAAACTTGGTTATGGTTGAAAAATATGTATGATAGAAATACCAAAAACCAAAGTTTATATTTTGTCACAAAGAAAAAATCTTTTACTAAATAAAAATTCTTTTCTAAACATAAAAATCTTTTATGAAAGCAATTCTATCAAGAGTTCTATCAAGAGTGTGTGTGTGATATAGACTTGAGCAATCCACCAACTATCTATCCTTTACATTTTAACTAAAACAAAACAAAATCTTATACCTAGACACAAGTCTTCATCTTCTTGAAGTCTTCACTTGAAGGCTTCTCATCTTCTTGACTTGGTCCAAGCTTGATCCAAAAGCTTCTTGGTCACACCATGCTAGCTCCAAATCTTGACATTTTATCCTTTGTTGAGCTATGCACCTACTAAGATCTTGATAATGAATCTGTCACTAATTAAACACAAGATCATTAGTAATCATAACTTCATGAGTTGATCATCATCAAAACTAGGGTGATAGGCCTTTGGGCCAACAAAAGCTTCCACACATCTTTCACATGTTGATTCAAGAGCCCGAGCGTCAAAGATCATATATAGCACTTGCTCGGTGGATCAAAGAGTTTTGGATCGAGTCGGCTTGGAGATTGCGCTCTACAAGAAGACTTAGGTATCCTAGTTTAGTTTTGTGTTTAGATCCAAATTGTAAAGATTAGAATAGTATGATATGCTCAAGTTCACAACACACACGTTTCAAGTTTTGGTTTTCGGTTTTAGGTTTAACCGATCTTGGTTTGCATGAATAGATATTATATCAAAATAAGTTTACATGGTTTAATGTATATTAGATTTGTTCTATATACATGCATGCTTCAACTCTTAGACAAACTTACTTTGATATACCTATTTCATGTGTTTTAGGTTTTGTGTTTTTAACAAAACTTAATTTTGGAATTAAGGACAAAAACTATGATATATATATGTTTCATGTATATTGGATTTCTATCCATATGCATCATGCTTCAAAGTGTTTAAATATCATGTTTTTGTATTTGGAAGAGCTTTGGACAAAATGTATTTTCTATTCAAAAGTCCAAGTTTTAGAAAATACAGTTTTGGTTTTTGGTAAAAATGATAAGACACAAAAATAGTTCATATTGATTGATATTTAAGCTAAACTTTTTACCACATGTTTATGTATCAATACAAAATGATAAAACTATTTTTGGTGATTTTTAGAAGTGTTAAAAGATTTTTTACAATATTTTTAAACTGGTTTTCTGACCTGTTTTCTGTTCCAGGCTTCAATCAGTCGACTTATTCTCTGAACAAGTCGACTTGACCTGAAGTCGGTCGACCGGGTCGGTCGACCGACGTGCACAAATCTGTGCACGTTTGGCAGACAGGGACGGTCGACCGTCACGGTCGACCGGGCTGAGAGCAGAGCTCTCTGTTTGTTTGGGTCGACCGGGGCGGTCGACCGGTAGCAGCCAACGGGCAAAAATTGACCGTTGGACGGTCGACCGGACCCGTCGACCGGCAGTGGTATTTTGGCCAAATCTGCTGCCAACGGCTAGTTTCCAGATTTGTCTATAAATACCCCATTTGTAAGAGTTTTTCTCTAAGAATTTTTGTGCGAATTTTTCCCTACTCTCTGGTGTTTTTACAGCTATCAAAAGAAGTTTTTGAACTCATATTGAACAATCTATTTGGTATTTTTGTTAGGGTTTGGAAATTCAAAGAAAAGGGTTTTTAGGAAAAGATTTAGCTTGAACTTTCTCATCTTGTTTTCTACAATTTCCCAAGGATTTTCTTTGTGATTTTGATTTCCATTCCATTGGTTTTCTCCACACTTGAGCAACATCTACTATCTCATTCTATAGGATATTTGTGTGGTAGAAGAAATTGTTTGTGGTTGCTTGTTTGAACCACCAAGTTGAAAACCCAATCTTTGTTTGGCTTTGTGCCTTGGGTTGTATCCCTCAAGTTGTGAGGTGATCCTTGTTTGCTTTGTGCTAAATCCCTCAAGTTGTGAGGTGATTGTTTTGTTGGATTGGAGCTTGCCTCAAGGAGGAGGTTGTGGTTGTAAAGAGAGGAGTTGGGTACTCCTTGTGAGAGTTCTTTGTGGACTTGCTAGTGGATTCGAAATCCTTCGTGTGTCGAAAGCGGGGATGTAGAGCTGGGTGCTCGAACCTCGAAACATATCTTGTTGTTTGTGCTTGATCCATTGACTCTCTCTCTATCTCTCTCTTTACTTTGTGCCTTGCAACTATTCATATTGTGCATTCATATTGCTTGGCTTGGTTGTGTGTGCATCACTTGTTGATCACACTTGTGTGTAATTGCAATTAGTTTTTAAATTCCGCATTTAGTTCATAGATTAGCCATATCACCTATTCACCCCCCCTCTAGGTGACTTTTCAAGCTCATGCGAGGTGGAGCTTCAAGGAAGACTGTGATGGGACATGAATCGGGTGAAAGTGTTGCAGGAAAGAGAGGGTGCATTAAGACAAAGCCTGAGACGGCCCAAGACATGGCGGTGAATCAGCCAAAGATCCCAAGGAGAGGGGACAAGAGTAAAGGCTTCACGGTATGATTACAATCAAGGAAAGAATCAAAGTAAAATTTTAAAATTTTCAATATGTTTTGCTAAAGCCTTGAAAAGCAAGTCAAGATGAAGATTGTTGTGAAATTGATCTTGTTTTCAAGAGAAGATGATGGTCAAAGAAGATCTAATCAAAATTGAAGAAGAAGAACTTGAAAAAGATGCAGATCAAAAAATGTGTGGCAGTCGATAGGTAGGTATCTGGTTTCCTTTTAAGGCGCGTGTAGGTTTCTTTTCTGGTAAACCCCGAGTAGGACACAAATTATATTCATTGAAGGATGCATTTATAAAGATTGAAGGGTCCAAAATTGTTCTAGATTAAGAAAATCAACTCCTACAAGGATTGATCAAGTTTTTCAAGTATCTAATGGCCAAGATCATCTCATAGTTCGAATAGAATTTGTATTGCAAAACTCTATAAATAAATATTGTAACCTAGTCAATTACACAAGGAGAAAAAAAAGTCAATGCAAAAAGAGGAGTAGGTAACAGTGCAAAAAGAGAAGGAATATTCTTATAATCTAGTGGGATTTAAGGAGAATGTTAATACTCTTGTTGAATTCAAGGAGAAGGTTAGATCTCTCGTATCAAGTTTATTAATAAAATTCTCTCAAGTTCTCTCCCCGTAGACGTAGAACTAATTTAGGTTAAACTACGTTAAATTCAGGTGTTCTTTTCTACTCTTTTGTACGTCTTGATATTGCTAGTTTGCTCTATAATAATTTTCTTTGCAAGTATTACATATTTTCATGATTTCGCAATGTCGATCATGGCCCTGGGCGTGCAACAACAGTTGGTGTCATAACCCGATTGTTCGTGTGGTCTCAATAATTGTTATCAGAGTTGTCGTGTCACAACATAAATTCAGCTGCAAAAGGAGATTTACTCCTGATTTCGTGGTTTCCAAAAAAGTAACCAAAGGTAGACACAAACGCGCAAACATTGACAAAAAGGAGCCAATGGTAGACACTTTAATTAGCTACCACTTTACAATGCGTGTTACACAATAATTGCCCCCCACGCACCCTACGCTGACGCGGCAAGAAGGAGCCCCACAGATAAGGGTAATACGACAATTAAAGAAATACATAGGACCTTGTATTTAATAAATGTAGAAAGAAGGGTTTTGTGAAACTGGAAGAAAGTTTGAGGGATTTTTCACACGAAATTAAAGTTCATGGGCTTTTTTACTCTTGTGAAAAAAAACCTGGGGACTAATATATAGTTTTCCCTACTCTTAGAAGTACAATACTAGTGATCACAAGGGTTGTTACAATCACTCCATAACTGAACACGATCACTACTTGTTTATCAAATATAATACTATTTACTTAAAATACTAAGTCAATAATTTAAATGTTAAGCTTTCCATATAACAGAAATAGATTGAATAACAAAGTTTACAAGCTGTGCAAGTGCCTCGTTTTAACTTCCCCTGCCCATGTTCTCTCATTTGTCTTCTGCGACGTGGGACTATTAATGTAGTTGCAGTAACCCACACATTACTTGTACGTACGGTGATTTACAGAAACTATCACAAGGTTGTAGAGTTTAAAAACCAAGATTTCTTAATAGAAGCAAGCATAGTTGTAGATATCATAGGAGAGCAGTAACTCAAATCAAAACTGTTTAGGAATCCCTTTTAATAAAAATCCTAGTTTTATTAATAATGGATCAAAAGAATGTAGATCTTTTCTAAATTTATCAACTTTTAAAGAAATTCATAAAAAAATAAAATAAAAATTTCCATTTCTTCTTTTTCTTCTTTTTTCCGGGGCGGTGGGGTTGCAGAAAAAAATACTTTTAAAAAGAATGTTGATCTTCTCTAAACTTGCAGCATTTATCAATTATCTTATTTACTCATCATAGCATTTCCGAAGCGCTAAAGAGAGAAATGAGCATATGAGAGCAACTCCAAGGGTGGCTTCCTAAATTTGAGTTATTTTAAAGAGAATATTAGTTTAGGAAGCTTCCTATTTCATTTATGCTCCAAGGGCCTCTCTAAATTTGAGCTGTTCTGAGTATTTTATTATTTTTTAAAATCAGTTTAGCCAATGACACTTTTGTATTATTTAAAAGCAATTTGTGATAGATTAAAATAATGAAAAATATAGTTTCGGGAGTGGATTTGATTCTCTATATTTGGGGAGCTTGGGGCTTGCTTTTAAAATAGAGAGCTATATAGGAAGTAGCATTGGAGCTCAATTCATTGATTTTGCTCCATAAAATAGGAAAGTAGGGATAGCTCTCGTTTATTTGTGTAATAAATCATTAATTGTTAGGCACAAGAAATATATATTTTCAATACTTACACTGTTCATTGTCAGAAATAACAGATGTTTTAGCTTCATGTCAACTCTTTGTGTCATTCTGAATGGGGAGAGATATGATTGCCACATGAAACAGACATAAGCTGAAGTTTTAATAAACAACTCATTTTCTAATCGGGTATTTTCTTCTCATCTTTTGAGCACACTTCACCGAAACAACATTGGCTATATCCTTGAACGATTATGTGCAACATTGGCTTCGAGGCTCCTAACTCTTGCTAATTTTTTTTCAAACATGGAAATTTTATAGGAGTAAAAATTATTGTGGGTCTTATCAAGGGAAAATTAGGGATTTTTCAAAAAAATATTTGCATTTTACCCCTGACTTTTAGAGGGAAAGTGTTTAACTCCACCAATTCAAAATTGATGTATAGTTAACTCATCTTCTCTCTAACTCTCCTCAACTCATCTCTCTAAAATCCTTTAACTCCACACTCCCAACTTCAATTACCAAACAAAACCATAGTATCTGGCTAGCCAAAAATAACTAGAATTCAACCATTGTTGGTGGCACAAGTAATTGTGTTCTTCACCCAATTTTTGTATTGTGGTGTGTTTTGCTTAGGTTGTTGTGGTGCCCTTGTAAGTTTTTTTATTTATTGGGTAAATTATGCGAAACGCTCTTGCACTATCAGATGTGTTGGACCAAACCTCATTAGGTATTAAAACTTGCACATGTTAAATTTTTTGTCCAAATCAGTCATGCGTTTTGCACGTGAACTACTTAATTCATCTAATTACTTCATAGCTCATTTATTTTTAATTAAAATGTTTGTAATCTCAAATTTTCCCTAATTATCTTCTTTCTAGAAAAACCCTAAGTAGTAGAGAGGAGAAAGAGAGGATGGCTTTGTGCTGATGGTAGTGATGATGGAAAGGAGTTTCTGGAGAGGAGAGGGGTTTGGGATAAGTGTTCACATTAACAAGAGATTTTGGGTTTGATGGTGGTGGTGGAGGTGGAGGAGGAGATGGTGGTGGTGATGGTGGGTTTCAGGAGGCGGAGGAGGAGGTGGCGGCAGTGGTGGTGGTGGTGATAGAGGATGAGGTGCTGGTGATTTATTTTTAAAAAAAAATAAATTTAAGAGGGTCACGTGCTCTACACGTCTCTTCTAATGGAAGTTAACGATGTTAAAATTAGAGGGTCAATATGTATATTTTCATAATTCATGGGGAGTTTGGTGCAACACCTAGGATAGTACATGAGTGGTAGTGGCACAAGTAATTGTGTTCTTAACCCAATTTTTATACTATGGTGTGTTTTTGCATAGGCTGTAGGGGTGCGCTTGTAAGTGTTTTTATTTATTTATATTTATTTATTTATAACGAAACGTGCTTGTAAGTGTGATATCCTCTATTGGTGAAGATAAGTGTTCCTAACAAGTCGACGGCTTGGCGTGGACAGTGGTAGATGATGAAGAGATGATCATGATCACCAACCTTTGCTTGGTCTTCTCTTGGATTCCTACAAGATAAAGATTAGAGAAAATATATGTTCTCGTTCCACATAAACACTCTCGACTAGTAAATATTAGGGAGAATATGTGTTCTTGTTCTACGTAAGCGCTCTTGCCTCTACGTAGAAGCTTGTTTACACTTATACTCGCAAAAGACAAAAATAGAGAGGGTTAGATTTAGGTTGAAGTAAGTTAATTTTAGAAAATACAATTACCATGCAAAAGTAAGAAGTTAATTTTAGAAGGTACAATTACCATGCAAAACTAAGAGACTAAGTACTTATCAGCAGGAACTGGGTTTTTTATTACGAAATGCAGTATGCAAGAGATATGTGGCTCAGTTTATGAGCAAGAACAAAATATAAGCTATAAAAGTGATAAAACTAGTAAACTATGCAAAAGAGACTATTAAACAGAGCAAAAGATATTATAGAAACAACAAAATGTTTCCAGGAGTGTATCCCAATTTGTTTTATGTGATAAGTTTGCAGCTGTTTACAGAAATAAGTAATGTTAGTGTTAACTTCTGTGAATAATCCAACTGCAAATTATAATGACATAAAAAAAGTTTCAAAAACATTAGATTTGGGCAGGGGCCGCGCAAGCGCGTACCTCCTCTATCACAAATTATGACGTCGACTTTCCCGCTTGGGGAAATCGTAGCCCAGCGCTCCCACAGAGTGCAATGTGAGCCGCTGGACTAGGCCTGGGCCTCCTTGATCACCCAATTGACCCCGTCCAGGTAAGTATGGAGCCTCGTACCCCGATCACCTCATTTTAACCTCACCAGCGCAAGTTATATCCGCCGCTCTCTCCGGTATGGGACTAAAATTGTTGCGGTAGTAACCAATATTCGCAGCATTGCATACATGTATAAGTAGTTCATTGTATTGACACAAGATTTGTAGTGTACTAGAGTTAGACCCAAGAGATCTTAGCCAAAAAAAAGAGTTGGAACCAATGAGCGGTTAATAGCAGCAATAAAGTCTATATCTACCTAATAATAAGCAGGGGCGGCTCTGTAGGATATTTTTCAGAATTATAGCATGCAACAAATATAGATTCTAAATTTAACAATTATTTGTCCTAAACATGCAACTAAAAAGAAGAATTTAAAGAAAACAAAAAAGCTGGCCTGGGGTGACAGTCGTGCAGAAGCACTGCCCTAGAAGATAGATGGCCGGTCCCTCGTCCGGACCTTAGAATAGCCTCCTCTCCTAGCGGTAAAAGCTCCCCCGGTAGATCACCAGCACCCAGCCCCGGACGAAGAGCTAGGCCTCTGCTCAGATGGAAATGCGCTGCCCGTAATAAAAGTCGTCGGAGAAATCACCAAAAACCGAACAGAATGTTGTAGGAAGAATTTTGGAGGAGGGAGAAGGAGACTGTAAGTTTTGTGCAGGTAACAGTCTGAACTGCGAGAAGCTATTTATAGATTCTCGGAGTTCAGCTGTTACAACAGACCCGCTCCAAATCTGCACACGATCGTGCAGTTCGCGAGCATATCCGGAGAGTGGGAGAGTGGGTCAAAACTGAATCGAAAATCCCGAAAAAATCATAACAGAATTTTAAATCAAAATTAAAAAATAAAAAACAAAATGTAGCAGGTCCAACAAGCCCCTGAATCGAACTGCATTCGTGTCCGCAGGTCGTGGGCGCGCGCCACCCGCACCCGGCCCGGCCCGGTTCGGTTCGGCGTGTGTGCGCGCGTGTGGGGATGTGGCCCATGGCCCAACACTCATAACAATAGGCATGAGAGGTTTTGATATATATACCACCTAACCTCCCATCTCCTATCCAATGTGGGACTAAAACAAAGGCAAATGGGGGGAAACTCAAGTTTTCCCTCCAATACATCAATACATCCAACAGTCCCCCCCAAAACTTGAGTTTCAGAGAGGATAAAACAAATCAATAACCATCACATCATCAGATCATAAAACACGAAAAATTCGGGCAACATCATACTGTGAATTCGGGACAGGTGGACTACGCCTGGAACCTTCCTTAGTGAATTCATCGCCATCTGAGAGACATAGTGAACTACGCCTGGAACTAGCCTCTTTTACCAGATATTGATAGAATACACACACAGTAAGTCTCCATCTATTGAGCGAGCGGGTTGAGCGTTAAAGGCCATGCTCACAATAACCGACTCATGAGAGTTTCTAGGGTCAGCCCTGCCCCCCCCAACCGCGGCCATCACGGTTCCTCTCACGTAGGTAAGTCCTCCAAGGGTACTACAGCTGGATAGTATACCCTCCACACTACATGCGTTGGACTTATTAAGAGTCAAACTCATCCTTACCTAGCTGTATTATAAGAGCATCGTCACCATAGAGAAGGGGTAGTAGCTACAATGCTACATACATGATATAAACATATCCGGGTCGATGCTCCACACGAGTATCACCAGTCCAGCTTGTTCCTACCACATTGAACCTCTTTCATGGAATCAACTCCCAATCAAGTAGGTTGGGTTCCCGCTGTCGGTGAACTCTACTATGGGCTTAACCCCATCTCCCTCGATGATTCTAGGACCACACTCCTAGAAAGACCCTTAGTCAATGGGTCAGCAATATTCTTCTCGGACTTTACAAAGTCTAGAAGCACAACTTTGCCCAATAGGCGCTGAACAGACTTAAGTCTGATTTGAATATGTCTGTTCATCTTCTTATTGGCATTATCTTGCTTTAGAATCTCAATGGTGGATCTTGAATCAGTATGAACAGAGATTGGAAGTATGGGTTTAGGCACGATAGAGAATTCAGATAAAAGATCCTTTAACCATTCAGCTTCAGAGCAAGTTGTGTCCAGAGCAATGAGCTCGGACTCCATGGTGCTCCTGGCAATCACTGTTTGTTTGCAGGATTTCCAGGACACAGCAGCACCACCGCACATGAATACATATCCGGTAGTAGACTTAACACTGTTAGAATCAGTGACCCAGTTTGCATCACTATAACCTTCCATAACATCAGGATATCCAGTGTAAGTCAGACAATAGCCAATTGTGCCTCTAAGATATCTGAAAACTCTCTCTAGTGCAGTCCAGTGTTCTCTACTGGGGTTACTAGTATATCTACTCAATCTACCTACAGCATAAGAGATGTCAGGCCTTGTCCTGTTGGAAATGTAAAGAAGTGAACCTATCAATTGAGAGTATTTCAGTTGAGACACAGGCTCACCCATATTCTTTTTCAAAGCAATTGAAGAATCATAGGGTGTAGAAATAGGTTTAGAGTTATAGAAATCAAATTTATGAAGCATTCTTTCAATGCTATGAGCAAGACTCAAAGAAATTCCATTAGAGGTTTTGGATATTTTCATTCCCAATATCATATCAGCAGGACCTAGATCCTTCATATCAAAGTTTTGGGAAAGATAATCCTTTACTCTTTGGATTGCATCAAGAGAAGTTCCAAGGATAAGAATATCATCTACATATAGACAAAGAATAATATACTCATTGCCAAAGTTCTTAGAGTATATGCACCTGTCATGTTCATGGATAATGAATCCAAATTGTGCAATAACTTTGTTAAACTTTTGATGCCATTGTTTGGGTGCTTGTTTAAGTCCATACAATGACTTCACAAGTTTGCATACTTTGTTTTCTTGTCCCTTGGCAATGAATCCTTCTGGTTGGTCCATATAGATTTCTTCTTCAAGATCGCCATTCAGGAAAGCAGTCTTGACATCCATTTGGTGAATGAACATGTTATGAATTGATGCAAGTGCTAGAAGGATTCTGATAGAGGAGATCCTGGCAACAGGAGAATATGTGTCAAAGAAGTCAATACCCTTTTGTTGGGTGAAACCCTTGGCAACTAATCTTGCTTTATATTTGTCGACAGTGCCATCAGGTCGGAGTTTCTTCTTGAAGATCCATTTACAACCTACAGGTTTGCATCCTGGAGGAAGGTCAGTGAGAATCCAAGTGTTACTCTCCATTATGGACTTGATCTCACTGTCAATGGCTTCTTTCCAGAAAGGAGATTCAGAAGAGTCCATTGCTTCCTTAAAAGAGTTAGGATCACCTTCTACAAGATAGGTGAAGAAGTCCTCACCGAAGGATGTAAGAGTTCTTGTTCTTTTGCTCCTTCTAGGTTCAGAATCAGTTACAGGAGCAGAACTAGAAGAAGGGATATCAGAGGTAGAAGGAGTGCAAGAAGGATCACTAGGGATTCTAGACTTGAAAGGAAAGATGTTTTCAAAGTAAACAGCATCCCTAGCTTCAATGATGGTGTTGTTGGATATTTCACTGATCTCAGAGTTAACCACTAGAAATCGGTTAACATTGCTATCTAGTGCATACCCGATAAAGATAGCATCAACAGTCTTGGGGCCGATTTTCCTTTTCTTCGGTTCCGGTATTGAAACCTTAGCCAGGCAACCCCAAACCTTGAAGAATTGAATGTTAGGAGTTCTCCCTTTCCAACGTTCATATGGAGTAACGTCGGAGTCTCTTTAGGGAACCCTATTGAGTATAAAACAGGCAGAAAGGAGAGCTTCACCCCAAAGATTTTCAGGTGCACCTGAGCTGAGTAACATGCAATTCACCATGTCCATCAGTGTTCTGTTTTTCCTTTCAGCTACACCGTTGGATTGAGGTGTGTAGGGAGCAGTTACCTCATGAATAATGCCGTGTTCTTGGCAGAATTCTGTCATATCATTTGAGGTATACTCCCCCCCACGATCAGATCTTAGGATTTTGATCTTCTTTTCGCGTTGGTTCTCAGCTTCGGCTTTATACACCTTAAACCAATCGAGGACTTCATCCTTAAGTTTGAGAAGATAGGTGTGACAGAATTTGGAGTAGTCATCAATGAATGTCACAAAGTATCTTCTACCGCCTCGGGTGAGAACTCTGTTCGAGTCACACACATCACTATGAATAAGCTCGAGGGGTTCAGATGTCCTTGTGATAGAAGGAAATGATTTCCGGGTATTCTTACCCTGAACACAGATTTCACATCTAGAAGATGTGTCAAAAGAAGATTTAGGAATGAGATTCAAGTTAATCATTTTCTTAATAGAATTGAAGTTGACATGTCCCAGTCTTCCATGCCAGATATCACAAGACTCAATGTTCAAAGCAACAGGATTAGAAATTTTATTATCAGAAGAATTTATTACATTGAGACGAAAAAGACCATCACAAACAAAGCCTTTTCCAATGAAGATATTTGACTTGGAGATTACAAATTTATTGGATTCTTTGACAATCCTATAGCCAGCTCTAAGAAGTGAAGACTCGCTGATCAGATTTCTCCGAAGTGTAGGTACATGCAGGACGCCTTGAAGAGTCAGAATTTTCCCTGAGGTCATTCTGAGATCAATACGTCCAGTTCCCTTTATCTCTCTAGTGGAGTCATCTGCCAGGCTCACGCTTCCTCCACGTTGTTCCTGATAGGATTTAAACCAGGAGCGATCAGTACAGATGTGAATATTGGCTCCTGAGTCTAACCACCAGTCCGAGGAGAAGGTGATAGAGTTGACAATAGGAAGGGAAGAATCTAACCTAAAGGAATTTGAGTCTAGTTCCACCATGTTGACCTTGTGTCCGCCATTTCCTCCATTTCCTCTTGGTTGAGCTTTGACAGGTTCTTTCTTCCGGTTGAAACATTGAGGTGCCATGTGATTCGTTCTTCCGCAGACGTAGCAGAATCTTCCATCAGTCTTCTGGCCAAAGGTTTTGGGTTTGAAGGAGGAAGATTGAGAAGGTTTGAAAGAAGAAGAATTTGCATGGGGAGAAGAATGAAAATGATTGGGTTTTTTGAACTTTTTGCCCTTGGGATTCATAAATTTTCGCTTAGGCTTATCCTCCACCAAGTTCACTTTAGCTTTCATTTCTGACTTGGTTTTAGAGTTTTGCCTATGCTGATCTTCTATGCGAATCGCTTTTAGGGCTTGAACAAGAGTTAGGTCACCTTGCTTGTGACGGAGGTCTCCAGCAAAGGTTGACCAGGAAGGAGGGAGTTTATCAATAAGGCAAGACACCTTGTAATCATCGGAGAATTGATTTCCTTTCGATTGAAGGTGTCGGATATAGTCTTGAAATTCATGAAGTTGATCATTGATAGGTTTACTATCGGTCATCATGAATTTATTGAAGGAGGAGGAGGTGAATCTTTCGATTCCAGCATCATCGAGGCCATATTCATCTTCGAGAGCTGTCCATAGTTCTTTAGCACTCTTATATTCATAATAAATGTCATATAGACTATCAGAGAGTGCACTAAGAATTCTATGGAGACAATGGTAGTCAATTTCCTCAGGTTTCAAATAGATGTAGGAGGAAGGAGTTGTAGGAGGAGTTTCAACAGGAGAAGATCCAACAGATGAAGGTTTAGGAGAAGGTGCAGGAATGGAGTCATCTATGGCTGATATGAGACCTAAAGTGGTTAACCAGTACTTCATCTGGTTTGCCCATCTCTTAAAGTATGTGCCGGAGAATTTCTCCGGTTTGACACCCTTGGAATGATCAGATTTTGCCATAGTGACGGGATGTGCTACCTGAATTCTGTATTCCAAAATTATTTTAATAATGTTAGAATTTAGTTTATGTTGGTAGCTTTTAGATTAGGGTTTGCAAAATAAATAGTGTAAGATCCTTCTTTAATTATGTGCCAAATAATTCAAGTAAAATATAACAAGATACAACATATAAACTTGTCCTTTTAATTTCCTAATTCAAAATTATAACAATAATGATTTCTAAAGGTTATTTCAATTTTTAAACTGATGTACCTCTAAATTTCTAATCAATAAGTCCAATAAAAATTTCAGAAATGAACTAGCAGGAATTAATTAACAAAAGACAATTAAACTATGCAATTATAAACTAGAGGGATTAGATAATTGTAAGAATTTAGACAATTCTATTTTAGTTAACTAATATAGCAGAACTAAACAATTAATTAACTAATGAATGTATGAAAATTCTTGTAATATGAGTTTATAAATATGACAAGATTTAAATAAAATAATTTTCTTTTGTAACAAAAATTAATAAGATGTTGTAATGAAAACAAATGATTAAAGTTTGTAATGAAAAGAATTTTGCCTTATAATAATTACTTAATGTAAAGTTGTAAAGAATAAAGTTATTTAGATTTTCTAGGATCTTATATTGAGATTTTTGCCTTGTAATAATTAAAGCAAATAAATTTTGTTTTTGCAATAAATTAAAAGAGATTATAATTAGATCAGATTTAAGGAATCTTACAACAGGATATTAAGACAAGATCTAATTAGTTTGAAAGGATTTAATACACTAATTTTGCAATGAAAATTTAATGCAAATCTTTTAAATAAATTGGTAAGTACTTTTCCTTTTTCCAAACTGTAAGAATACTTTTCCTCAAACTGTAAGAGTACAAATTTTTTTTTTTTTTTTTAAATATCTAATTGTTTTAAATAATTATCTTTACTTGCTGGGACTGTTTTTTATTGCAAGAAAATTATCAACTGCATGAAATGGACAAGTAACTATATTGCATGAAATAATTCTCTAAAATTAATTGCAAGAATTTATCAATATTCTATCTTCTAGATTGTAGGATATTTTTCAGAATTATAGCATGCAACAAATATAGATTCTAAATTTAACAATTATTTGTCCTAAGCATGCAACTAAAAAGAAGAATTTAAAGAAAACAAAAAAGCTGGCCTGGGGTGACAGTCGTGCAGAAGCACTGCCCTAGAAGATAGATGGCCGGTCCCTCGTCCGGACCTTAGAATAGCCTCCTCTCCTAGCGGTAAAAGCTCCCCCGGTAGATCACCAGCACCCAGCCCCGGACGAAGAGCTAGGCCTCTGCTCAGATGGAAATGCGCTGCCCGTAATAAAAGTCGTCGGAGAAATCACCAAAAACCGAACAGAATGTTGTAGGAAGAATTTTGGAGGAGGGAGAAGGAGACTGTAAGTTTTGTGCAGGTAACAGTCTGAACTGCGAGAAGCTATTTATAGATTCTCGGAGTTCAGCTGTTACAACAGACCCGCTCCAAATCTGCACACGATCGTGCAGTTCGCGAGCATATCCGGAGAGTGGGAGAGTGGGTCAAAACTGAATCGAAAATCCCGAAAAAATCATAACAGAATTTTAAATCAAAATTAAAAAATAAAAAACAAAATGTAGCAGGTCCAACAAGCCCCTGAATCGAACTGCATTCGTGTCCGCAGGTCGTGGGCGCGCGCCACCCGCACCCGGCCCGGCCCGGTTCGGTTCGGCGTGTGTGCGCGCGTGTGGGGATGTGGCCCATGGCCCAACACTCATAACAATAGGCATGAGAGGTTTTGATATATATACCACCTAACCTCCCATCTCCTATCCAATGTGGGACTAAAACAAAGGCAAATGGGGGGAAACTCAAGTTTTCCCTCCAATACATCAATACATCCAACAGGCTCAACCTCTAGGCAAATGAGGCAGTCGCCTAGGGCCCCCAAATATAATAGGGCCTCCAAAATTATAGTATAAATTAGTATTTAACTAAAATAAGAAATATAAAATATAGAAAATGTTTTTTATTTGTTCAAGTGGGCGCTCCGGAGTGGTTATTGGACATGACTAGAAATTGTGTGAGCTTTGCCTACGCGAGTTTGAATCCTTTCATCCACGCTTTTTTGATTTTTTTTTCCCTCTTCAATTTTATAATAACAGGAAAAGCATGAGTTTCTTCCACTTTCCCAAACTAATATCCTCCACTCCCTATAACTATTTAATTATAATTAAAGAGGAGTCTCTTCCACTTTCTCAGCTGTCTTTTTCACTCTCCCTAACTATTTAATTATAATTAGAGAATTTTTCAAAATTAAAACTCTCTCTCTGTGCAGCAGCCTCACTCTTCACTGCCCCCATCTCCCAGACCTCAGACTGACGGTAGGGCCTGCAACTGCTCTATAGAAAAAGATACATTAGTAAAACTTGAATACAAAAACTTGATTAAAAATTTTACATTTTAAAAAGGTAGAAGAATTATTTTTCAATAAAATATTAGTTAATATTAATTACTTTTTAAAGTATATTTTAAAAGGGCCCATTTGAAATTTTCGCCTAAGGTCTCCCTGAAAGTTGAGCCGCCCTGATAATAAGTGATTCTAAACAGTCTGAAATCACAGAAAAAATGTGTGTGTGTGTGGATGGTTTATTATTATTTTTTTTTTGAGTGGTTGGGGGGTGTGGAATCATTTCGGGATAATCCATAAATATTTAGGCTAGCATTGAGAGAGAGTGACCCATAGGAAATTAGACAAACATGGTGAAAAGAGGTTTGTATTTTCTTTTCTTTATTGAGTTGTGCTGCTTGCGCATAATGCCTGAAGTGCATAGGCTGACGGGCTTTAGGCCCATCACCCGAAGCCAGCACAACATCGGCTTAGCCCGCCCGTAAAGGCCGACTATAGCTAGGCAAGGACTAGGTATGATCGAATGCGTTTATTTAAACCCAAAGATGTGATAAGTAACCCCCAAAAATAAGTTAAGATTTTCTAAGATAATTTTACCCTCAAATGGAAAGTCCAAAATATAGAATTAACTTCTCAAATATTATAACTTTACCACCATAATTTGTTAGTACACCCATGTAATTAGTAAGTACACTAAACCCTATAACCTTATTCTTCTTCAACCTCAAAACTCTCTCTATCACTCAATCCATAAACCCTAGAAATTTTAGACTTGTCCTCCCTTAAAAAAAAATGAAAGTACACCAAGAAGGGGGGGTGAATAGGTGTATGGCTAACCTAATGACAAATAATGCGGAATTTAAAAACTAAGTGCAACACACTTAGTGTAACCATAGAGTGTAGCCGAATTCCCGGTGAAGGGCTCTGGACTAACTCTCCTTAATTCCTCTGAATAAGAGTTGAGGTGCTATATGAAGCTCTCTTGGTTTAACACAAGTATGGCACACAAACAAACCCAAGCATATATATGATATGAATAATATGATGCAATGCACAATATAAGAGAGAGAGAGAGAGAGAGTTTAGAGATAGTGGATCAAACGCAAACACTAAGATATGTTTCGAGGTTCGAGCCACTGCTCTACGTCCCTGCCTTCACACAGAAGGATTTCCACTATAGCATCCACATAGGACTTCCCACACAGGGAACCTCCACTGAGGATTTGGGCATATACAATTAGGAGTACACAACTCTTCTCTCCAACAAATACAACCTCCAATTTTTGCTCTTGAAAAACCTAGTGAAATCAGCCAAAGAATGGGGTATTTATAACCCACCAAAAATTCTGCCCGTTGGCAGCAGGAAAGGGCATATTTGCCCTTCCGATTGACCGCCCGGTCGATCGGCCCAACGTTCAGTTTTATGACCGTTGTGTTACCGGTCGACCGTCCGATCGACCGGGACTGGATACAGAGAGCAGCAGCTCTCTGCCGGTCGACCGGGGCCATTTCCAGAGAGCAGAGCTCTGGACGGTCGACCGCCCGGTCAACCGGCTCACCAGCCCATGGCTACGTGCACGTCTGTGCACGTCGGTCGACCGGACCGGTCGACCGACTTCTGCCTCAGTCGACCGGTCCGGTCGACCGGCAGACAGCCAGGTCAAACAGTTTTAGGGATTGAAAACTTGTCTTTTTACCTTTGATTAAATCTCATAAAATCACATAAATTTCACAAAAATCAGTTCTTATAAGATCTTTGAAATACAAATATGTGTGACTAAATTCAACACATATTATAAACAATTTGAACCATTTTTGTGTTCTTGAAATTTTGCCTTAAACCAAAAACTGTATTTTCTAAAAACTAGGATTTTGAAATGGAAAACCGTTTTCTCCAAAACTCATGCAAATACAAAAACATGATATTGAAACAACTTTGAAGCATATTGTATATGGATAGAATCCAATATACATATAAAGATATATATCTATGTTTTTGACATTAAATACAAAAATAAGTTTTGTTTAAATACAAAACTCCAAACTCATGAAACAGATTATCAAACTAAGTTTTTCTAAATAGATGAAGCATAGATGTACATATATCAAATCTAGTATACATTAAACCATGTAAACTTTTTTTGATTCTATCTATCCATGAAAACCATATATATGAAAAAGCGAAACCGGTTAAACCGAAAAACCAAACACATGAAACTTTAAACTTGTGTGTATGTTGTGAACTTGAGCATATCAACACTATCTAATCTTTAACACAAGATCTAAACATAAACTAAACAAACCGAGGTCTTCTTGTAGAACTCCGTCTCCAAGTCGACTCGATCCAAACACGATCCAACGAGCTTGACTCCAACCGCGTGTTAGATGCGATCTTGACGCGCGAGCTCTTGAATCACCATGTGAAAAGCTCCAAAACACCTTTGTTGAAGCTAATCACCTACTAATATCTTGATCAAATATCTGAAACTAAATATCACAAGATTATTAGTAAACAATAACTACATGAGTTAATCATCATCAAAACTAGAGTGAAGGGCCTCTGGGCCAACAATCTCCCCCTTTTTGATGATGACAAAACTCTTGGAGTTATATATGCATGGATTAAAGTTAAGTTTCATAGAAGCTCCCCCTTAACTCATGCATAGCAATAAACAATAAAGATATGCAGTGAATGCTCAACATAAATATGCATAAACATGATATTTGATACCAATGAAATAAACATGCTCTTGATACCAACAAAAGATGCTGCTCTTGATACCAACAAAAGATGCTATTGATACCAATGGTAAAACATAACAAATTAAACAACATGGATATATAAAACTCTAAATTTCTCTCTCCCTTTTTGTCAATTCATCAACAAAGGGGTACAAACACTAAAGGCATAAATATTTTGTTGGCCCAAAGGCCTTCCACTCTAGTTTTGATGATGATTAACTCATGTAGTTATGTGTACTAATAATCTTGTGATTTTAGTTTCAGATCATTAGTCAAGTTATTAGTTGGTGATTAGCTTCAACAAGATGATTTGGAAGCTACCCACATGTTGATTCAAGAGCCCGAGCGTCAAAGATTATATATAGCAATTGCTCGGTGGATCAAGGAGTTTTGGATCGAGTCGGCTTGGAGATTGCGCTCTACAAGAAGACTTCGGTACCTAGTTTAGTTTTGTGTTTAGATCCATGTGTAAAGATTAGATTAGTATGATAATGCTCAAGTTCACAACACACACGTTTCATGTTTTGAATATTGGTTTTTGGTTTTCGGTTTTTAGGTTTAACCGATCTTGGTTTGCATGAATAGATATTATATCAAAATAAGTTTACATGTTTTAATGTATATTAGATTTGTTCTATATACATGCATGCTTCAACTCTTAGACAAACTTACTTTGATATACTTATTTCATGTGTTTTATGTTTTGGTATTTCTAAAAAACATATTTTGGAATTAATGACAAAAACTATGATATGTATATGTTTCATGTATATTGGATTTCTATCCATATGCATCATGGTTCAAAATGATTAAATATCATGTTTTTGTATTTGGAAGAGTTTTGGACAAAACGTATTTTCTATTCAAAATCTAAGTTTTAGAAAATACAGTTTTGGTTTTTGGTAAAAATGATAAGACACAAAAATAGTTCATATTGATTGATATTTGAGCTAAACTTTTTACCACATGTTTATATATCAATACAAAATGATAAAACTATTTTTGGTGATTTTTAGAAAAGATAAAAGAATTTTTAAATATGTTTTTATCCAATTTTCTGTTCCAGGCTTCAACCAAGTCGACTAGTAACCTGACTAGTCGACTAGGGCTGAGGTCGGTCGACCGGGCCGGTCGACCAACGTGCACAAACCTGTGCACGTTTGGCAGCTTTGGGACGGTCGACCGGGACGGTCGACCGGGCTGAGAGCAGAGCTCTCTGTTTGTTTGGGTCGACCGGGCCGGTCGATCGGCAGCAGCCAACGGGCAAAAATTGACCGTTGGACAGTCGACCGGGCCGGTCGACCGGCAGGGTTATTTTGGCGAAATCTACTTCCAACGGCTAGTTTCCAGATTTGCCTATAAATACCCCATTTGCAAGAGTTTTTCTCTAAGATTTTTTGTGCGAATTTTTCCATACTCTCTGGTGTTTTCACTGCAATCAAAAGAAGTTTTTGGACTTGAATTGAACAATCCTTTTGGTGTTTTTTGCTAGGGTTTGGAAATCAAAGAAGAGGGTTTTTGGGAAAAACTTTTGATTGAACTTCACCATCTTGTTTTCTACTATTTCCCAAGGATTTTTCTTTGTGATTTTGATTTCCATTCCATTGGTTTTCTCCACACTTGAGCTAAAATCTACTATCTATTCTATAGGTTATTTGTGTGGGAGAAAGAGATTGTTTGTGGTTGTTTGTTAGACCACCAAGTTAAAAACCCAATCTTTGTTTGGCTTTGTGCCTTGGGTTGTATCCCTCAAGTTGTGAGGTGATCCTTGTTTACTTTGTGCTAATCCCTCAAGTTGTGAGGTGATTGTTTTGTTGGATTGGAGCTTGCCTCAAGGAGGAGGTTGTGGTTGTAAAGAGAGGAGTTGGGTACTCCTTGTGAGAGTTCTTTGTGGACTTGCTAGTGGATTAGAAATCCTTCGTGTGTCGAAGGCGGGGATGTAGAGCTGGGTGCTCGAACCTCGAAACATATCTTGTTGTTTGCGCTTGATCCATTGACTCTCTCTATCTCTATCTTTACTTTGTGCCTTGCAACTATTCATATTGTGCATTCATATTTTCTTGGCTTGGTTGTGTGTGAATCATTTGTTGATCACACTTGAGTGTTATTTGCATTAAGTTTTTAAATTCCGCATTTAGTTCATAGATTAGCCATATCACCTATTCACCCCCCCTCTAGGTGACTTTTCATATTTTACATAAATCAAAACAATAAAGGTGTATATGCTATATACATTCATGAAGAGGAGAGACGTGAAGTTAACTCCCCCTGCATACATGCATTACATGAAAAAGAGATGACTAGACCTTAATCACATAACGCATAATATACAATGTATAAAAGGAGATGTGAAGCTCCTCCTACACACGTGTAAGACATAGTGAAGATCGGTCAAGCTCCTCAATATGAGATACACTCAATATGAATCTATATATAGAGAAGATTTTAAGCTCCCCTTGCATATAAGCAATACATATCAAAACTTTTGATACCAAATTATGATACCAATTGAAAATAAATAAAAATTTTAAGATACCAAAAGATACCAATTGAAAATATCTTGTAAACTTTTGATACCAATAGAAAATGAAACATTGTATGTTATTGATACTAATAGAAATATATATGTATTTAGAATCTTGATACCAATTGTAAACATCTTGTAATTTTGATACCAAATGAGAATATTTTATAATTTTGATATTAATTGAAAGTGAAAGCCAAATATTTTTATGTAAACATAACTCATTTCAATATAGATACTAATTTAAAATGAAATATGATACCAATTGAAAAACAAACCAACTATTTGGTTAAACAATTCATTTTGCAATAAAGATACCAAATTTTAGAATAAAACCAATTTAAGATTTTTGATACCAATATTGAAAATGTTAGCATATTCTAAATTAAAATATTTTTCATTAAGGCATAGGAAACCAATTGAAAAATAATATACCAAATAATATCATTTTTCATCATAAAGAGTAGGAGTAAGATACCAATTGAAAATACAATCAACTCAAAACTAAAACATGAAGTTTTCTCCCCCTTTATGAAATACTAATGAAAATGATGCATAAGCTTGTATAAAATACCAATTTGAAATCTAATAGTCATTAAGGAGTATATCAAGCTTAGCATAAACATAATTTGTGCTTTAAGATGTAAAGATATAGTAAGCATAATCAAATCATATATATATGTATGAAGAAGTAAATACCAATAGAAATTGATACTTTTTGAAGTTATGAAGCATACATATACAGAAAATTAAAGATGAGTATACAAACATGAAAATATCAATTGGATACCAATTGAAAATATGATGAGGAACAAGTGTATAACTCATGCTACCTTCCTTTCATACACATGTTTAAATAGATTTTCAATTAAGAGCATATAAGGCATGGTCGGCCATCCAACCGCCCTTTGATGGAAGGGGTTTTCAAAAATAAATTTGAAAATAAGTTTAGCATATTTGTAAACTCTACCAAAATGAAGAATACGAACTAGTTTAAAATAGTTTGAAATAATTAGTGATAGACTCATCAAAACATGAAACCAAGTCATATAATTCATGAAGCATGCATTCAACACAAAATTGACACTCAAGATATAGAAAGCTCAACAAAGTACTCATAAAATAATGTAATGAGTAAACATAATTAAAGTGAGTGTACAAGAGTCATGTGAAAAGCAAAATCATGAATATAGGCAATGAAGCTCAAATGAAGTTCCTTAAAACAAATGAAAATTTAATTTTCATCAAAACAATACTAACTCCAAGGCACATGTATGTTTTGTCAAAACTAAAGGCATACATACATATCCAATCACAATTGAGTCTATAAAGAGATTTTACATGAAAAGCAATTGACTCAAGATTATACATGTATACCCAATAGTTTTAAGATAAAATTTACATATACATGAAGTTACACATATTATCATGAAAAACATGTCCAAAAATAAGGAATACAAGTCAAAATGCATGAATCATCAAAACTAGGCTATAGTAGTACATCTAATAGGTACAAATGAGCAATCAAGTACAAACATATAATAATCAATTTGTGGCTCACTAGTTGTACAAGTATTGACACAAGTTTTAATGAAAACTACATCTTAAACATGTAATCAAATCATGAAGCATAAAACGAAAAACCTAAGCCAATATGATCATTATGTAAATACACATGTATTAGACTAGGATATACAACATAGCTAAATTAAGGTGAGAACACAAAAATATAGGTCCATATAGAATATGGGTGTATCTCAAAAATACTACATATGTATATCACATGTCTAATAATGACAATTAACATAATAATCATTGAAACATGACATGCTAAGAATCAATAATATGAAAGTATGTAAACATATATAGGAGTTTAGAGATAGTTACCAAAACCAATAGGGTTTATCTCTAGTTCTCCAAACCATGGTGGTCTTGCCACCAAACTCCCCTGAAAGTGATGCATTCAAAATAGTCACCGTTTAGCTCGGAACGCATTCACCTTAAGGCACCATTGCCCTCACGTCAAGCGAGAGCCCACACCAACTGTTTTCCATAGATTTGGGTAAAGGGGGAAACTTACAAAAAGGGGGTCGAGGAGCGAAATTACAAGTAATTCTTTAAAGAAAGAAAAAGAAAATTACAAGTAGATCTCCTTGGAGATTTCTGGGGAAGTGTGTCGGTAGGAATCTGATCAGCGCGCGATCACTTTATCCCTTTGACGATGCGATCGATCAGACAATCGGACTGCCGTCTGATAGGATTCCCTTCTCGTTGGTTCGGGGAATCGGAGAACAGGGGATCGGTAGAGCCCTCTTGCTGCTTCTCGAGCTGCCTCTGCTTGAGAGGGAGAAGATCTTTGGGTATTAGCACCCTGAATTTATCCTTGTAGGATTAGAGAAGTGATTCTCTGAATTCTTGAAAGTAAGAGAGTAGATCTCTTGTTGGCTTATGCTTTGAAGCCACCAAAGAAGTTTATACTCTTCAAAAGCCTCTTGGACTTGAATCTTTTCAAGCCCCTGAACCTAGCCTACTAGTGGGCTATTTATAGGCTTCAATAGGGAGTTATGATTCTCTTGATTGTTTCCCCTTAATGAGGGATCATGCCTTGATCCTCTCCAGTTAATTGAGAGATCTTCCCTGATCTTCTTACCTGATTGGGAGAGTCAAAAGATCATGTCAAGCAACTGCCAAATTTGATTTCAATCAACATGATCTCATCTAGAGATTTGATTGGTCAAAGATGACCAAAAAAGATTTGCTCCTCTTAATAAGGGATACTCCCTTGATCCTCTCCAGTTAATTGAGAGATCTCTCCTGATCTTCTTACCTGATTAGGAGAGTCAAAAGATCATGGCAGGCAACTGTCAAATTTGATTTCAATCAACATGATCTCATCTGGAGATTCGATTGGTCAAAAGTGACCAAAAAAGACCCGCAGCGGGACTAATCCAATAAGCTCTCTGTGAAGCTATAAAAAGCTTCATGAGAAGCTATCAAGAAAGCTTCCGGCGAAGCTAGAATTAGCTTTCGGTGAAGTTAGGATTAGCTTTCGGCGAAGCTGTAAGTTAGTTCTCTGTGGAGCTATGAAAAACTTCATGAGAAGCTATCAAGAAAGCTTCCGGCGAAGCTAGAATTAGCTTAAGGCGAAGCTATAAGTTAGCTCTCTATGGAGCTATGAAAAGCTTCATGAGAAGCTATCAAGAAAGCTTCCGGAGAAGCTAGAACTAGCTTCAGGAGAAGCTAGACAAACTTAGCCTCTCAGGCGAGGCTATCCCTTTTGGCTCATACGATGCTAAGTGTTGAGCTAACTTAGCATCTTAGGCCTGCTTAGGTCTCTTCAAAGACAATCCTGGCTTACTGTCTGCTTCACTGGATCAGTAGAGTTCAAGTCGCTGATTTGTCCCTCGAAGATGGGTAAAAACTGGTCGTCAGCTTGTCTGTGACTTGTTTTTTATAAATGTCGACAAGTTAGACATCGTTCAAACAGGTTGGAAGGCTGTCTGAGAGTTTTGTCTTTTTTTGAGTGTCAACAAGACCCCCTTCAAAGTTTTCGTAAATCCGCGATGGGATGGTTCGAATTTCGAAATACTTTGAATTGCCTCAGGTGTTCAAGAGAGAGCATTCACCAAGTAGAATTCACCAAAGAAATTAGAATTTTGACTGAAAATTATTCAGAGGTTAGGAACATGATAAAATCAGTCTGAGTATGAGAACTCACTAGGGACAAAGGGGAGTAGATCTAGGAATCCGTCTGTTCAGAGGTAATGTGGACATAACAGCGAGAAGAGTCCCTACCGGACTAGAAAGTTAGATCTAGATATCCGTCAGTTCAGAGGTAACGAGCTGGACATAACTGATTAGGAATCACCAGACACGAAGCCTTGTCGTTCAGAGGTGACGAACTTGACATAACGACAAAAAGGTGAGATTGGATATTCATCGGTTCAGAGGTGACGTATTGGACATAACCGATTAGAATTATCAAACTCAGAATGTTTACTGTTCAGAGGTGACAACTGGACATAACAGCAAACAAAAAGTGGAGACTTGGCTATCTGTCGGTTCAGAGGTGACATAGACATAACCGATTGAGAAGCCACCAAGCTCAAAATTTTGTCATTCAGAGGTGATGAACTGGACATGATGACAAAGAAATAGTCCCTACTGGACTGAAAGATGAGACTTGGTTATCGTCGGTTCAGAGGTCGCAGGGACGTAACCGATTGAGAAGCCACCAAGCTCAAAATTTTATCATTCAGAGGTGACGAACTGGACATGATGACAAAGAAATACTCCCTACTGGACTGAAAGATGAGACTTGGCTATCTGTCGGTTCAGAGGTCGTAGGGACGTAACCGATTGAGAAGCCACCAAGCTCAAAATTTTATCATTCAGAGGTGACGAACTGGACATGATGACAAAGAAATAGTCCCTACTGGACTGAAAGATGAGACTTGGCTATCGTCGGTTCAGAGGTTGTGCAGGGACGTAACTGATTGAGAAGCCACCAAGCTCAAAATTTTGTCATTCAGAAGTGACGAACTAGACATGATGACAAAGAAATAGTCCCATCGGGGGAAATAGGATTTAATTATGAACTCCATGGGGATTTTGATATCTCCTTCGGATGTTATTTGGAAGCAATTGTCAGAGGTATATTGTTAACGTGACAACCAGAAAAGTCCACTGAGGACTGAGTGGGAAACAATAGACTTTGAGGGAGAGTCTACCAGAAACTCGTTGGGGAGTTAGAAATGAATCCCATAAGAGATTACATGTCAGAGGTGATCGTTAACGTGACAAAAAGAACTCCGTGGGGATTTGTAAAGCAATTTGTCAGAGGTGTGATGTTAATTTGACAAGGATTCATTTACTTTTAGAGGTGCCTGAGCATAACAGTAATTCGAGTGGACCTGTCGTCCTGCTGAAGAGAATGACAAGTGGGGTTTATTCATTGGGGATATTGGTTTTATCCGTTTGGGAGTATATTATAGTCTTGCTATCAGAGGTTTAGTGTTAACATGATAGGTTAGACTCATCATTTTGCAAGGGATATGAATACCTTTATATGTGGTCTCACCATTCCATGGATGGGAATTGGTAAGTGATTTTGGAGAGGGAATTAAATGGGAACAGGTCCCTTAGGATTTTTAGCAAACCCTTAGCCGTTAACGGATTTGATATGCCTTACCAACTACCGTTTGAGTCGGACTAGCCATGCTATTCCCCTCAGCATGATGAGTTGTCGAGGACTTATGTTTGGCTTGAAGGCCGATGTTTTCCTCTATCCTTAACTGCGGAATCAAATGGAAATAGGTCCCTTAGGATTTTTAGCAAATCCTCAGCTATCAACGGTTTTGATATGCCTTTACCAACTACCGTTTGAGTCAGGCTAGCCATGCTATTCCCCTCAGCATGATGAGTTGTTGAGTTTTATATTTGGCTTAGAAGCCAATGTTTTCCTTTAGCCTTATTCACCAAAGGCTTCAGATTGTGTCACATAAAGTGAACATTTTTGTATTCCACTGGTGACCTCTAAAATCTCACTGGGGATTAAAGAGTTAAGTCTACACTTCATGGGAAATTTGTCGGGTAGATCGACATTTCTTGTGGAGTGTCACCTTTTGTTCATCAAGACTCTGATTCTCAGCTAATCTTCATGTCTAGATATGGAGTACAAACTTCACAGGAAATATATCGAGTAAATCGAGATTCCTCGTGGAGTTTCACTTTTGTTCGTCATAATCAAGACTTTAGTCACAGCTGATCATCGAATCTGAATATGAATGTGGAAACATTAGAAAGGTCCTGCTAGGATGCATCACGAACCTTCTTCGATGAATTCGACTCATTCAAGATCGTCGTGAAGCTGAATTGGTTTTCAAAAGAAGAATGCAGAGATGGTTGAAATTGATTCCACCTGTGGAAAAAGACTCCTTGAGGAGATGAAACAGTCAGACGGGTCCGACTTGATGATCAGAGGTGTAATGTTAACATGATCACGCATAGTACTTCTTTGATCAGAGGTATAGTGTTAACGTGATCATGGATAGCACTTGTCGTTGATTTTGGCATCAGGAGCGTGTCACCGTTTAGATTCGCTAGGCGATAAGCTCCACTCGAGTAGACTGCCTCTACTACGAAAGGTTGTCCTCATTTAGTTGGTGGAATGACAACCCCCTGCGCGTTTTCCGACGTTGTTGGTTGTTGTGTCTCATCGGGGTCTGGTTGTACTGTCGCAATTATTTGCCAGACCTAGTGCCGTCGGCTATCGGTTGTCTCCTCTTCAGAACTGCTGAGAGAAGTGGCTGGTGCGGTGTCATTTGCTGCGTGAGATATTGCAAGACTTGCCTTTAGCTTTGGACTAGCTTGAGTCCCATTGTTTTAGCCGTTGATGGGATAAGACCCATGGCTTCTGGAAGTAGAGTTGACTACCTCCATACTCCCTTTCAAGATAGGAGTTAGGCAGTGGCCTTTTTTTATTCCGACTTCAGAGTCAAAAGACCTGCTTCGATTAGTGCTTGGATTTTGTCTTTAAGGACATTGCACCTACAAGTAGGATGATGAACCATCCTATGGAAAAGACAATAGTTGGGATCGTTTGTTTGTCCCACTTCGTCTGGGCGTCTAGCCTCTGGCAACTTGAGCTTGTTGCCTTTGTTGAGCAAGTGAAAAAGTGTCACCACATGCTCATCTTTGAAAGAGTATTGTCTCCGATACTCTGAAGTTTTTTGGAGTTACCCTTCTTTGATCGAGTTCCTCCATATACTTCCAATGTTGATGTATCCGAATATTCAGCCGTATTATAGCTTTTGTTGTTGATTCCCCACCTGCTTTTGGGGGTCTCAAATTTTTAGCTAATTTTTCAGCTATCTCGGCTTGTTCAATAAGCTCCTTCCAAGTGTGGGCTTTGACGGCTCCCATGCGAACTTCAACTTTGTCGAGGAAGTTATGCCTACACGTCTGAAGTAACATAGACAAAGGCATACATGCAGGGCACATGAGAGAAAGGTTTCGAAATCTCTCTATGTAATCCCGTACAGATTCTCCTCCTTTCTGGACTGTCGAAAGGAGCGTGCTCATGGTCACCTCGGTATCATCCTCATAGAATCAGGAGAGGAATCGGGTTTCCAAGTCGAGCCTGGAACTGATGGAGTTCGTGGGGAGACTCCTGACCAATCAAAGGCTACCCCCTTGAGGGTGTCAATGAACAGTCTGGCCATGATAGCATCATTACCTACTACATTACCGGTTTGCGATCGAAGTAGTAAATGTGCTTTTGGTGAGCTCTTGCCATCATACGAGTGCAACGTTGGTGGCTTAAACTTTGGCGGCTATGGGACTGAATCCCATTCCAAGGGTTAAGGACGGACCGTCCCTACTTTCTTCAGTTCGTTCTTTGGGCTAGGGATGCGATCTGAGCCTGGATGCCTTTGATCACTGGTTAAGACGAGAAAGGTGTATTAAAATGTAGTCGATGTATCCCTTTCTTATCTCCGCTATAGCATAAGGCTATACCGAGTCGATTCTCAGGGAGAGCTAGCGATAGAAGCGTTACGAATCATAGTGAAGAAATGTAAACGAGAATTCTTCTATGTTCTTAAAAGAATAAAACAATCATGGAAAAAGAAGTGAAAGAATGGATGGATATGTTCATGGTGGAAAAGTGGAAAGAAATCAAAGAAGATTGGATTTGGACTAACAACTAGAAAGAATGAAAACTTGAAGAATCAACCATGACTAGCTTACCTTACTACCTTACCAATACTTACTAAACTCCGTGATAGTGAAGGCGTGCCTCATGTTGTCACTCCATCGGCGTAGGTTTCGTCTTGCGTGTTGATCTAATTACTTTTCTCACTTGAAAGACGGGAGGTTTTACCCATCGGAGAAGAGAAGACCATTCAACTTGCAAGATGAACTAAAGCAATCACTCATGAGTTAGTAAGATTGCAAGGCTAGTGGTTAGCTAGTACATGGAGAAGAATTAGCTACAAGCCATTGCACAAGAAAAGCAAAACATGAAATAAAAGCAAAGCATGAAGTAAAATTGCAAGTAAAGAAAAGAAAGCAAGTAAAGAAAGCAATTAAACTAGAACCAAGCTCAAGTAGAGTTGAAGAGAATGGATCAATCCTTGCATTGCTTCAAGTTGTCACTCCTTGATTGTACAAGCTCTCTCTCTCTTACAATCTCTCTCTTGCAAAGTATCTAGGGAAGAAGAAGAGGGATCTAAAGAACTAAAACCTAGAGAGAAACTAAACACAATTACAACAACTAATGATTTTTCCTCTCTTCTCCATTCTGTCTGCTCGCAGGTCCAAGGTCCCATATTTATAGCCCCAGGTGAAGGATATGGAACCTAGTTTGTTGGCGCAAAATCCGGGATCCAACGGCCTCCAAACTGCCGCAGATCCTCAAGGATCTCCCAGATTCCACCGCAAAATCTGGGCCGTTGAGCCCAGATTTTCTGTTGGGATCTTCTTGTTAGGTGGTTATCCACGTGGCCTTCTGGATTCTTCATTGGGCGCGCGGATCTCTCTGGATCTTGAATTCAAATCTTTGGCTTATCTTAATCTTGAATTTAATCACTTTAATTATTGCTAATTAAAGTGATTAATTTGCTATCTCTCCATTAGAGTGTGTACCTGCAAATATATAGAGAAGATGAGTAAAAATCAATATATTTATTTATTAAATGCATGGGAATTATGAGGTAAAATATGTAATATTGAGTTACAATCACACCCCCACACTTATTCTTTTGCTCGTCCCGAGCAAAACAAAGAAAAAGAAAAGAAAATCTATACTACCAGTTTATTACACCACTTTCGCAGGTGACGCGATTGCACTGAGCATGTGCAACAAGCCGTTAAACCTCTAGGTTACCCTAGAGGAGGAGTGTTGTCTCCTGAGGGTTTTCAGCGGATTACACCCACAAAATCCATGAAGAAAGAAGACAAATGTTAGTGTTTTGAAAACGCATTTTGAACAAGAGACATGTTTACGAACTATTTTTGCAAAAATATAAGTGATCTAAGGTCATAAGTCCACCTATAATTATTCTTCCTTAAACTTAGTATCCATGCAAGATCTTGTTTTCAATTAAGGTAAGAATTCAAAATTGGATTGAATATTTTATCTTTCATAAAACCTAGATAGTATGCACACCGTGTAAGTGAAGATTTCTGGGATTTCAACTCTACCATCAAGCCATTTATTTTATATATTTTATTTTCTTTTTCTCTTTTTTTTTTTTCTTCCCTTAGTTTTCTTAGGCTTTCTAGTTCACCCATGTAGCGAGCCTATAACCGATGACTCCC
The DNA here is from genome assembly GCA_038442645.1 of Agave tequilana. NCBI lineage: Eukaryota > Viridiplantae > Streptophyta > Magnoliopsida > Asparagales > Asparagaceae > Agave > Agave tequilana. The sequence goes on from JAVJIF010023865.1 coordinate 50,000, forward strand.
AAACCAGATGGTTCTAGGGCACCAGATGAGAAAACATCCCTCGGGTTAAAGGACTCGAGTGAAAAAGGCCAAAACTAAAGGGGATTATTTATAATCACCGTTAGGCGTGAATAATCATGCTTCTTGAGGCACAATTATCCAGCTTAATAAGTGAGATCACCGTTAGGCGTGAGTAACCATGCTTCTTGAGGCACAATTCTCCAGCTTAATAGGTGAATGTTTTATTTATATATTTTTTTTTTCTTTTTCTTTTTTTTTTTATTTATATGGCTTTTTGGTCTTTGTCTCCATCCCAAGAATGTGTAAGTGTAAAGTGCATATTATCTAAGGCAAAAATTCAAGATAAAAATATCTCACCAATTTTACTTACTTAGCCTATAATTTCAAACAAGATCTATTATTTCAACTAGGTTTAAGGTGTCATAATTAAGGCTTTCTTAATTTCTAAGATACATCTTAATTTTCTTAAAAATAGATCAAAACTTTGTCTCTTATTTCAAAAAGTTTTTATTTTTTATTTTTATATATTTTTTTATTATTTTCTAAAAGAAATGTAAAAGAAAGAATTCTAAAAACTCTAAGTTAGTAAACCCTCCCCACACTTATCTCATGCATTGTCCTCAATGCATCATGATATATGTATGCATGAAACAAATTTGAAGAGGGAAGGAAAAATTACCCTAAGGTGTGTGGTTCCGGTGGTGGTCTGATTGGTCCTCGGAACATGGTCCAATCATCTTTTCTTTGGTTTTTGAGGAACCCACCAAAAATTTCATGAATATGACCCACAAGAATGATGTATGCATGGAAGATTTTTATTATATACATGACCCCATCTAATTTCCAAATTTTCAAAATAATTTCAGAATCAATTTTATCAAGATCCTTGTCCCAGAATGGAATATGAAATGATAGAACGGTTGACTTGGACTCGGAAAGGAACACCGACTCAGGGAATGAATGAAGTCAAGTAAAGGTTCAGGAGTCGGAATGGATTCAGGAACTGGGTCCAAGTCAGAAAATGAAGCTCAAATCCACATTCAGTTTTCCCATGATGGAATGGTACTATCTAAGATTAGTGATTCAAGTTCAGGAGGGTTGGGAATCAAAACTGACTCTAAAATGTTACTCAAATTGGTAACAAAACAGGAGTCATTAATGATTCAGGTATTTGAACTAAATCACAAACTTGAGGGTCAAAGTCACATTTCTCATTGAGTTCAATTCCACAAAATGGAGAACTTGTCAATTTGTCAATAGGATCTTCAAAAAGGTATAATTGGTCAAGTTCAACATGATCCTTAAAGATGGGTGATTCAACTTCATTGTGAATTGGTAAAGGATCCAATGTCGACTCCGGGAAAAGATTGAAGTGAGGTAAAGATACCGGAGTTATTATTGAATCAGGAAAAAGAAGTGAATCAAGAAGTTGGGGTTCAAGATCACATTCCTCATGAAGTTCAATAAAATGTGAACTTGCCAATTTATCAATGGGATTTTCAGAAGTATGGAATTGGCCAAGTTCAATGTGATCATCATAAAATATTTGTGATTCAATTTCACAATGGATGGGTACTGGATCCAATACTGACTTGGGAAATAAAGTGAAATCAGGTAAGATATGGAAGTCATGATTGAATCAGGAGTAAACTTGAATCATCAAGTGGAAGTTCAGGATCATGGTCAAGTTCAATTTCAGGAAAAAGAAAAACTTGCCAAAATGTCAATGGGATTTGACGTTTGGACAAGTTCAGTGGAGTGTGCTGAAATGGAATCTGGACTTCCAAGACTACATGACTCTTTGGATTTAACAGAGTGGCTAGTGACATTAGAAATAGGATGAGAATGAAGAGTTTGGATCATCAAATCTAAGTCACGGGCACGAGCTTTTGAGCATGAGTCATGTCTTCAAGCATCTTTTTGAAAATGATGACTTCATTATTTGATGAAAGAGGAAGTGTTGTCTTGGAAGTGATGGTGAAATTGTGAGTCAAACATGTTGGTGATGGAAGAGTGGACTCACACAAGAAATCATTACTCGTTTCCATGACAAATGGTTGTTCATAATGAAGAGGTGGAACTGAGTAAGACTCTTGAAAATACTGTGGAATTGGAGA
>JAVJIF010023866.1:0-80070 GCA_038442645.1 Agave tequilana
AGTCCTAGCTTTGATACCAATTGAAATCACCTAGAGGGGGGGTGAATAGGTGATAATGCGAATCAATGCACAAATAAAAATTGTGATGCAACGATCACCCAAAACAAGACTAGAAGCCGAATACCCCGTGAAGGGCTCTGAACTCCTTCCTCGTGATTCCTCTAGATAGAGTTTGAGGTGCGTATTGCAATCTTGTTGTATGAGTATTGATCGACAATATGAATATGAAACAAGTAAATATTGCAATGAGTATAAAGCAAGTGAATGAAGTAATGAATATAAGCAAGGAATTAAAGCAAGTAAACCAATCGCAAACACAGAGAATTTTTTCCGAGATTCGAGCACCCAGCTCTACGTCCCCGCCTTCACCCAGAGGATTTACAACCACTATAACTTCACAAGAGTTACAACCACACCGGAGTACCCAACTCCTCAATCACAAATACAAGTATCTCTTGGTGATCAAAAGATCACAAAACCTCTTTTGAAAAATCTTTTTCCCTTACAAAAACCATAGAACAATGTGTAGGATTGAAGCTCAAGTATTGTAAGTGAAAAAGAAAAAGAATTTGTAGAGAGTTTTGAATCAAAAACTTCAGAAAAGAGAGATATTTCAGCACAAAAACAGAGAATGAAAACTTCTTTTGAGAGCTTTAAAACGTGAATATTTTTGCAAATGCTTGCTGTAAAAACCTTAACCCTAATCAACCCTTTTATAGGATAGAGCTAGGGATTAAAGGGTAAACTAATACAATAAGAAATTAGGAAGTATTTGACCCAGAAACTGTTGGCCCGAAGGCCCATCACTCTAGTTTTGATGATGATTAACTCATGTAGTTATAGTACTAATGATCTTGTGTTTAATTAGTGACAGATTCATGATCAAGATCTTAGTAGGTGCATAGTTAAAACAAAGGATTTAAAGTCAAGTTTTGGAGCTAGCACGGTGTTTGGACCAAGTCAAGAAGGCTTCAAGTGAAGACTTCAAGAAGATGAAGACTTGTGTCTAGGTTTGTTTTAGAAGATTTTATTTTTAGATAAAATGTAAATGATAGAGTAGTTGGTGGATTGCTCAAGTATACCATGCACACACACTCTTGATTTAGTTGTTTTAGAAAAGAATTTTCACTTTGGAAAATATCGTTTAAGTTGTTTTTGGTTTTCAAGTTTACATGTTTTATCCAAAATCAAGTTTAGAGCTTAATGTCAAAACATAGATATTTTACCATGTTTGTGTAGTGGATCATATCCATACACTCTGTTCTTTAAAAGTAGTTTAAATATCTTGTTTTTGTATTGGTGAAGTTTTGGAAAAATAAGTTTTGAAAAATACTGTTTTAGTTTGAGCCATATTTTCCAAGTTACAAAAATAGTTCAAAACATTTGTAACATGCCTTGATTTTGTGCAAGCATGTTTGTTTATCAAAGTATATTGGTAAAACTATTTTGTAGATTTTCTATGTTTTTATGGGATTTTACTTCAACCAAAAAGACCAAGTTTTAAATCCCTTACAGATCTGTCCTGGCAATAGCCGGTCGACCGACCCGGTCGACCGACGTGCACGCCAGTTCTGCAGGAGGGCCGGCCGACCGACCCGGTCGAAAGGCCCCGGCCGGCCGGGCGGCCGACCGGACAGAGAGACTGCTCTCTGTATCCTGGCTCGGTCGACCGACCGGTCGACCGATGGCGCAAACGGTCTGAAATATGACCGTTGGCCGGTCGACGAGGCGGTCGACCGACAGGCCTGACAGACCCCAACGGCTAGTTTTTCTAGCCTTATAAATTTGAGGGTTTGGGCATTGTTTTTGAACAAGATTTTCAAGTGGGTTTTCACCAGTTTTCCCTGAACTATTTAGAGGTTTTCCTCCACTTGATTAAGAGCAAATATTTCCAATCAAAAGGAGAGTTTTATCAAGAGTGTTTAAAAAGAGAATTTCTTGAGTTTTCCTCCACTACCTCTTTCCTAGTTTTCTCACACAAACACTTGAGCTATCCATGATTATTCATTCTATAGGAGTGTTGTAGTGAGAGTGATTATTGGTGATCAAAGTGTTTAGATCACCAAGAGATCTTTCTTTGTTTCTTTGAGGAGGCGGACGTGTGTGTCCGCGGTGTTTCGAGTTCGGGTGCGAACTTGTTGTTTGAGGTGCGGCCTCGGCGAGCTTGTGGGGCTTGCGGTGTGTACGGACTAGAGAGAGTCCAAGGAGTTCTAGTGGGAACTCGTTGTAGGTGTTGCGGCACCGAGTGATCCGGTGGGATCGATTATAGTGGAAATCCTTCGTGTGTCGAAGGCGGGGATGTAGAGCAAGGGTGCTCGATCCTCGAAACAAATCCCTTGTGTTTGCGATTGCTCTCTCTCTCTCTTTGTCTCCTTATTTATATCTTGCATTCAATTATTGTGTTAATCTTTATATGCTTGATATACTTGTGTGCTCATATTGATATACTTGCTTGGGTTTGTTTGCTAACACTTGTATTCAACCAAGAGAGCCAACGCGGCACCACAACCCTTATCTAGGGGAATCTAGAGGAGTTTGTCCAGAGCCCTTCACGGGGAATTCAGCAACACTCTTGTGTTATACGTGGTGTTTAGTGTAAGAGTTTAGTTTAGGTCATAATAGTTTTTACTTTCGCATTATTTGGCATTAAGTGACCATTAGATTAGCCATCACCTATTCACCCCCCCTCTAGGTGAACTTACAATTGGTATCAGAGCCAAGTTCTCTGAATTTGGGTCTTACAACCTAGAGTTAAAGATCCTCTTTTTTTTGGCTAATCACAATATTTGTACACACACCATAGACTTCACGTCACCACCCACCTTTGACATTCTTAACATCCAAATTTGGAAGGTTAAGATGTCTTTGTACCTCAAAGCCCTAGGCATTTATGTCTATCTTGCCACAACTAATGATGCATATTGTTTAAATGGTAAACATTTTGAGGCTAATGCAAAAGCCCTACATGCTTTAAGATCTACCCTAAATGATGATTATTTATTTAGGGTTGCTAATCTTGATTTGAGTTTTGTAGTTTGGAACACCCTCCTCTCCCTCGGCAAAAATGATCAATACTATGCGGGGAGTGATTCGGATGTTGGAAGTGACGTCTCCAACAAGTGCTATATGGTCCAAGGGGATAACCCCCTTGAGGTAACTACCGAATCCGAGGTAGATGAGGATAACATGTCATATGATGAGCTTAGCACTTTTTGTCAACTATTGCTTGAGAAATATGACATGATTAAGAAAGATAATAAAATTTTGAAAAAGAAATTTGATTGCATGCTTAATGAAAATGATTCATTTAGAAATAAGGTTGCATGCATTGAGAAAGAAAGTGAGATTTTGAAAAATGAGAATGTTTCCTTGATGTCCAAATTGAATGATTTGTGTGAAGGAAATATGATTTTGAAAAATAAAATCATCTTGGTGAAAAAACAAAAAGAAATTGTTTTAAATGATAACACTTCTTTGAAAAAAAAAAGTTTAAAAAAGAAAAAGAAATTGTTTCTAAAAGAAAAAGAAAAATGATTCTATTTCTCACCATGCTTTACATGCCACCATTGAAGATAGTGAGATTAAACTTTTGAAAAATAAAATTAATAGTTTGAGCTCTACTTTGAGCACATGTGCATTTAACCACACTAGATTGGAGTCTATGTTTCAAAGAAACAAACTCCACATGTTCATGCACATCATTCTCATCATGCATATTCACTATTTGCACGCCACGATCACACTCATAAATATATGCATCCTAAGGTGTACAAATGTACACATTGTGCCGCAAAGGCCACTTAGCAAAGTTTTGTTATGATAAGATTAATCATTTAAATTTTGCTAATCATAAAAATATTTGGGTTCCTTATAAGACTAACCCCCAAGGACCCAAAAGAAAATGGGTACCAAAGTCCCCACCTTTTGTATTTGATGTAGGTGAGGGCTCTCACAAGACGTGAGAGATTTGGTGCCTTGGTAGTGGATGCATATGCATTAGAAGGACATACATTTGATGCACCGCTATCAAGGAGTTTTGGTGGGTCAACCACCATGTTTGGAGATTTGGAATAGTTTTTTGGTTTGGTAACTATTTCTAAACTCCTAATTTATTTACATGCTTATTCATTTGTGATATCATATAGCATGTTCATGTTTTATGTGTTTTGTGCTTCATGTTGTAAATACTAGTTTAAATGTAGTTTTTATCAAAACTTGTATTTATACATGTACAAATAGTGAGAACAAATTGACTTATATATGTTTGCACTTCATGCTCATTTGTACCCACTATATGCACATGTATAGGCTAGTTTTGATGATTCTTTCATTTACACTTGTTTTGCCTATTTTCGTGTTTTTACTTCATGTATATGCATTTTTATTCAAATCTAATAAATATACATGTATATCCTTTTTGAGTCTCTTGCCTTCATGCAAATACTATTAATAGACTCGTTTTATGTTTGGGATATGTATGCATATTGTTAGATTTAGATAAATCATACATATACCTAGAAGTTTATTGTTTTTAATGAAAAATAAATTTTCATGTTTTGTTTGATAAAATAAAATGATATTTGTGTTTTGAGCTTCATTGACTATTTTCATGAAAATGCTATTTACATAATCTTTGAACACTCACACTTTATTTGTTTGTCATGACTTTGGTTCATGAACATATTTTTGAGCTTTATAGATCGAGTGTCAATTCTTGTGTATTTGGTATGATTCATGAAAAACATATGACTTGGTTTCATGTTTTTGAAGGATCTTTAACTAGTTTTTCAAAAATTAATTTAACTAGTTATTTATTCTTCAATGTTTTATGAGTTATACACATGATCCTATTATTGTTTCAATTGGTATCATTGAATCATTTCAATTGGTATCAATTTGACTCTATTTTGTATATACTCATATTTGTTTTCTTATATATGTATGTATCAATTTCAATTGGTATACTCATTTTCATACATATATATGATTTGTTTTGTGCTTAAGTTAAAATCGATTTACATGTTTAAAAGCACAAACCTTGTTTATGCTAAGCTTACTTCAAATTTTTTTTAAGCTTATGCATTATGTTTTAAAATTGGTATCAAAATTTAAAAAAATTATGTTTATTTGATATCTCAAAATTTGTTTTATTGAGAAAATTCAAAATTTTGTTTTATAAGAAAAATTCAAAATTTTTGATTTGTATTGCCTATATGCAAGGAGAGCTTAACATCTCTTCTACATATAGATTCATGTTGAGTGTATTGTATATTGAGGAGCTTGACAACTCTTCTTTATGTGATACACGTGTGTATGGGAGCTTCACATCTCCTCTTATGCATTACATATTATACGTTATGTGAATTAGGGCTTGTCATCCCTCTTTCATGTAATGTATATGTGTAGGGAAGTTACTTTACCGTCTTCCTCTTCATGAATGTATATCGCATATAACCTTTCTTGATTGATTTGGTTTACCCCTTCTTTGGTTCTTTGTTTCGGACAAAAGGGGGAGAAAATTTTGATGATTTTGTTTTTACTTTAACCCCTTTGTTGATGATTGACAAAAAGGGGGAGAAAGATTTTAGATTTATATGCATGTTTTTGTAAAAAAGATTGTTTATGCATATATGTTTTGTTTTGCAAATGTATGGAGATGAACTTGATGAGTTTTATGATTGTTTTGGCATGTTGTTTTTGCATACATGTCATACATTTGCATACATGTTTATGAGCTTTATTACATATCTATTTGTTTATGTGTTATACATGAGTTAAGGGAGAGCTTCTTTGAAGCTTTACTTTAATCCATGCATATATAACTTCATGAGTTTTGTCATCATCAAAAAGGGGAGATTGTTGGCCCGAAGGCCCATCACTCTAGTTTTGATGATGATTAACTCATGTAGTTATAGTACTAATGATCTTGTGTTAATTAGTGACAGATTCATGATCAAGATCTTAGTAGGTGCATAGCTTCAACAAAGGATTTAAAGTCAAGTTTTGGAGCTAACACGGTGTTTGGACCAAGTCAAGAAGGCTTCAAATGAAGACTTCAAGAAGATGAAGACTTGTGTCTAGGTTTGTTTTAGAAGATTTTATTTTTAGATAAAATGTAAAGAATAGAGTAGTTGGTGGATTGCTCAAGTATACCATGCACACACACTCTTGATTTAGTTGTTTTAGAAAAGAATTTTCACTTTGAAAAAATATCGTTTAAGTTGTTTTTGGTTTTCAAGTTTACATGTTTTATCCAAAATCAAGTTTAGATCTTAATGTCAAAAACATAGATATTTTACCATGTTTGTGTAGTGGATCATATCTGTAACACCCCGCTCCCGGAATACGTACTTAGTTGCGTATTCAGATTTTCTGATCGTATTTTTCGATTTGCTTCCTGTATTGGTTTTGTATTATGAATTGTTTATATGATCGTTTTACCTTGGATCTGGATTCGTGAACTCGGAGTCAGCCCTAATCTGAACCGGGAACCCGATCCTAGTGAATTGCTCGATTTGATCTTTTCGCTATTCCGATTTGACCGATTTCAGTTTAAAACATCATTTTCCAATATTTTAGATTTCTATGATTTTCTGAAATTTTCCTGAATTAAATTGTAAATCATCAAAACCGGTGTCGACCAGTGCCGCTGACCGATTCCCGAATTTTTAAATTTCAAACGGAGTTGAATCTTAAGAAACGGCTTTCACATAACTTCTTAAAATTATATTTTCTATCCAAATACATTTTCTGGGATTTTTCTAAATTTATTAAAAATCCGGCCAATCCGGTGTAGACCGAGATTGACGGTTGACTTCAGGATTTTTATTTTGAAAATGAGATCGAATCTTTGAATACCGATTTCACCAAAAATCTTTTTATAATATTTGTTATTTTTGAGAATTTTTGGGAACTTTCCAAGCTATGTTATTTTTGGACCTTTCCGGAGTTTTCGGTATTTTCCCAGATACCGAGAATTTATCCAAATATTCCTCTTTTCTCTTTTTTCCATTTTCTCCCTCCTTCCTCAAACGCGAGTTTTACCTACCTGGGATTCTGCATTAATGCGGAGATCCTCTCCACGCCTCCCCATGCTGCATTTAAAGCACTGCTAATCAATTCCAATCAAGTCATTATGACTTTTGTCCTTTTGTTAAAACGCAGCCTTTGCATTTCCTCCTGGACGCGGCTTTCATCCCAGCGTCTAGTTCTTTTGGCCTGGACGCAACCATTGCCTTATTGAGACGCAACTTAATTGGTGCGTTCTCTTTTGCTTTGATAAGCAATGGCAACATTATTATAATGTTTTTCCACCCTTTATAAATACCCCCACTCCTTCTCTCTCTTTCATTTTCTCTTCTTCTTCTTTTTGCAGCCAACAGAGAGGCCAACAGCAGACCAAAAGAGCCTCCTTCTCTCTCCTTTGGCCACCCATTCCTCCACCATTTTTCCTTCGTTCTCACCACAAACTCCACCATCATTCTCTCCTCCATCTCCTCCTCCATTTCCAACAACAACAACACCTCCATAACATCTTCTTCCTCCTCTTTTTCACCATAAAACACCAAACAACCCATTCTCACCACCACCTTCTCCACCATTTCCACCACCACCTACACCTCCTTGGACACCACGAACCACGCCAATATCAACTCCTCGGCGAGCTCTTTCATTCTAGCCAACTCGTCGCTCCCCGTAACCTCGTTTGCAGAATCCCATTTTTTCAAAGTGAACTATACTTGCACCATCAACCTCCTTCCCTTGTGAAGGCCGGCCACCTCCTTGGATTGGGGGTCGTGCTCCTCGTCATCATCGGCAAGACTCTAGGGCCGGTGCCCTCCTTTCGGATTGGGGCCGTGCTCTTCTTCGTCGACAATATCGCCGTAGATTATTCCGGTAATCGTTCGCGATTATTCCGGTAATCGTTTTGGTGATAATTGACGACAACGATTATTCCGGATGCACAAGGCTTCAAAGTAACATTTTTAGGCGAGTGGTTTTCCTCGCCAAAGACTTGGACAACTTATTCTCATACTTGAATTTTTATATATCATGCAAGATAATCAACAAACACAAACCCTCAAAAGACAGGTTCTGCTCTCTGTTTGCACTCTGTTAGTCGACTTGACCCAGTCATTAGTCGACTTGAACCCTTTATTAGTCGACTACCCCCTTATCCTAGTCGACTAACTCATTGAAACGCAACCCTTTTTCTTGAAGACGCGACCTTATTAGTCGACTAACCCCTTTTTCCTAGTCGACTAACTTTTTCTTGAAGACGTGGCTCTACGAGATGCGACCTTATTAGTCGACTAACCCCTTTTTCCTAGTCGACTATCTTTTTCTTGAAGAAGCGGCTCTACGAGACGCGACCTTATTAGTCGACTACTCCTTTACTCCTAGTCGACTAACTTTTTCTGAAGACGCGACCTTATTAGTCGACTACCTATTTATCCCTAGTCGACTAACTTTTTCTGAAGACGCGACCCTATGAGACGCGGCCTTATTAGTCGACTTGGTCCTCCTCTATAGTCGACTAACTCCTTCTCTAGTCGACTACTTATTTTTCTAGTCGACTAGAATTGGCTGACTGCTGTGTTTGATCCCTTTATTAGAAATAGACCCTTCTCATGGACTTTGTATTGATCATGTGCCTTCAATTGCTCAGCTCCACTTGATGTTACTCAACTATCACTCCACCATCGCCAGATACAAGCTGACATATACCTGTCTGATATGTTATCACCTGAAACCTGACATACTACTACTTGACACTGACTCATGTTGTACCACCTGTTCCCGTCAAATCCTGAATGGAACTAAGTGCCACACGGAACAAAGTGCCACATCACACTCGTGGTGGGGGCCACCTCTTGAATCTGTGCGGGCCACCTCTAGAATCCATCCCCTCAGAGCAAAGTGCCACATGGAACAAAGTGCCACACCACACACATGGTGGGGGCCACCTCTTGAATCTGTGGGGGCCACCTCTTGAATCTGTAGGATCACCTCCTGTCTGTACCTGATCTCCTGTTATGATTCTTGTTATGTACTCCTGAATTCCTGATCATGTCCTGCTTCGGTTCTTACCATAAAAGTGATATTTACTTGATAAATTATAATAAGACAACTTGCACCCGGTTTGGGGGAAACTGATGGGCCCTGATTAATCATGTTCGTGGTGGTCCTATCGAGTCACGCGTGGCCAAATACTTGAGGGATCACCTGCGGCCACCAGGGATTCCGTGGGGTGTACTGGCACCCCTACTCCTGATTATTCCTGCCGGGTATGCACACGCCCTAGGCCTATTTCTATGGGATCTGCGATACTCTATTCCTGTTCGGGCGTCCATAAGTCCCGGTACCTAGCGGTACGTTCCGGCTCAGCACCGGATACTCCTGAACCGTTGTCCCGGGCATGTACGGGGCCCATCCAGAACATGATTCATCAAACTTTATCAGTTTCCAAATAACTTGCTATATAAGTTGTAAGCGGAAGTATGTGGAATGGGACACATACTGAAGCCTGGAACTTAGACGGTCCTAATTATAATAATAGACTAATATATACAATTTGTTGTGTTGTTTTGTAATTCGGGTTGTATGCGCTTGGATTACGGTGATATGAGATAAAGGTATATAGATGAGGGTTTCCTTGTTTGGATTATTCCTTCGATGTACTAGTCTCATGGAGCCATGACCTAAGCTTGTGCGATCGGTTTTGCTTGTAATCGGCTTTATTCAGTTTTATCGGTTTATCGGTTTTATGTTAATTTAGGAGATATCTGGTGTTGTCCTATCTATTCTACTTCTCACCACCTTACCTGCTCCTATCTTGTCATACCATGAGTACTCCCTGTCTGATAGCACTTGTTACATATCTACCTGCTTATACATGCTCCTGCTCACGACACGGTTTTCAATGCATGATTATGATTCGGTTTTATCGATACACTTGTACTTATCTCAGCACGCCATCTGGCATTTGTATCACTACTCGCCTGGGGAGTTCTGACTCCTCTGGATCCTCATGTCCAGGTTTCGGAGCTTGGATCGTAGGGTATTTTCTTGCAGAGGACCAAGTTTACTTCTGCGGAGCAGTCAGATCAGCTGTAGCTCCAGTCCCATCCTTGCTCCCCCTGTTGGCTCGCGGCTCTTCCAGCTATCTCGTGAGCGCCCTTTTGTACTGTTCGTACATATACATATCTTGTATTCTCGCATTTGCGCCTATCAGGTGATGTAATATTATTGTAATATTTGTCACCTCTGGTGATAACTTTGTAATTGTACTCATGTGTTGGAATGTATAATGCACCACTTGCTTCCGTACTCTGATTCTTGCCTGTACTGATGCTTAGCGTATATGCGTGAGGGTATTTCTGACCTGCGTATATACGTTGCAGTAACGTCTCCGTACCCGCAGGATCGGGGCGTTACAATATCCATACACTCTGTGCTTTAAAAGTAGTTTAAATATCTTGTTTTTGTATTTGGTGAAGTTTTGAAAAAATAAGTTTTGGAAAATACTGTTTTAGTTTGAGCCATATTTTCCAAGTTACAAAAATAGTTCAAAACATTTGTAACATGCCTTGATTTTTGCAAGCATGTTTGTTTATCAAAGTATATTGGTAAAACTATTTTTGTAGATTTTCTATGTTTTTATGGGATTTTACTTCAACCAAAAAGACCAAGTTTTAAATCCTTTACAGATCTGTCCTGGCAATAGCCGGTCGACCGACCCGGTCGACCGACGTGCACAGACGTGCACGCCAGTTCTGGCAGGAGGGCCGGCCGACCGACCCGGTCGACCGTCCAGAGAGCAGAGCTCTGCTCTCTGGAAAGGCCCCGGCCGGCCGGGCGGCCGACCGGACAGAGAGACTGCTCTCTGTATCCTGGCTCGGTCGACCGACCGGTCGACCGATGGCGCAAATGGTCTGAAATATGACCGTTGGCCGGTCGACCGGGCGGTTGACCGACAGGCCTGACAGACCCCAATGGCTAGTTTTTCTAGCCCTATAAATTTGGGGGTTTGGGCATTGTTTTTGAACAAGATTTTCAAGTGGGTTTTCACCAGTTTTTCCTGAACTATTTAGAGGTTTTCCTCCACTTGATTAAGAGCAAATATTTCCAATCAAAGGAGAGTTTTATCAAGAGTGTTTAAAAAGAGAATTTCTTGAGTTTTCCTCCACTATCTCTTTCCTAGTTTTCTTACACAAACACTTGAGCTATCCATTGATTATTCATTCTATAGGAGTGTTGTAGTGAGAGTGATTATTGGTGATCAAAGTGTTTAGATCACCAAGAGATCTTTCTTTGTTTCTTTGAGGAGGCGGACGTGTGTGTCCGCGGTGTTTCGAGTTCGGGTGCGAACTTGTTGTTTGAGGTGCGGCCTCGGCGAACTTGTGGGGCTTGCGGTGTGTACGGACTAGAGAGAGTCCAAGGAGTTCTAGTGGGAACTCGTTGTAGGTGTTGCGGCACCGAGTGATCCGGTGGGATCAATTATAGTGGAAAACCTTCGTGTGTCGAAGGCGGGGATGTAGAGCAAGGGTGCTCGAACCTCGAAACAAATCCCTTGTGTTTGCGATTGCTCTCTCTCTCTCTTTGTCTCCTTATTTATATCTTGCATTCAATTATCGTGTTAATCTTTATATGCTTGATATACTTGTGTGCTCATATTGATATACTTGCTTGGGTTTGTTTGCTAACACTTGTATTCAACCAAGAGAGCCAACGCGGCACCTCAATCCTTATCTAGGGGAATCTAGAGGAGTTTGTCCAGAGCCCTTCACGGGGAATTCGGCAACACTCTTGTGTTATACGTGGTGTTTAGTGTAAGAGTTTAGTTTAGGTCATAATAGTTTTTACTTCCGCATTATTTGGCATTAAGTGACCATTAGATTAGCCATCACCTATTCACCCCACCCTCTAGGTGAACTTACAGAAACCAGCCCCTAAGCTCGTTTAGAGACAAAACACCCTATTAAAAACGTGTTTTAAAATATAGCCGTTAAGGCAGAAATACAGCCTCGGTCGACCGGCTGGTCGACCGGGTTTTCAAAAAATAAAGTCGTTGCAGGCCCACGGTCGACCGCCCGGTCGACCGAAACAAACAGAGAGTTGATGACTTTCAGTCGGCCGAAGGTCGGTCGACCGAAATGGGGTCCGGTCGACCGCCCGGTCGACCGGGAAAACGTGCACACATGCACGCACCTAACGGTCAGAAGTCCGGTCGACCGGTCGGTCGACCGTTCTGACCTGAAACAGAGCCGGTCGACCGCCCGGTCGACCACAACAGGTCAAAAGTTGAGTTTTGGAAAAGGATTTGAAGAGATTTTGATAGTTTTCAAAATATTTTTGATTAAGACTAGGTATAATAAATAAAATGAAGTTTGTGAGTAATAAAATATATTTAAAAATATTTTGTATACAAGTATAGGAGAAATTTTTAGAAAAGTCATATGCGCAAAAACTTGTGTATAGGAATTTGAGCTTCAAACCTATTCACTATTCTTTAACAAACTATAAAGCTAAAAACAAAACTAATAAAGTCTCTGAGCCACAATGAAGTCCTGAGCCATGCAATGCCATGCTAGAGCCTTCTCTTCTATGAACACTTCCTCTTGCGCCATTTGCTCTTTTTAGCACCATATACCTTGCAAACCTTTCAATAGCTAAGTAATGGCCATCATAAATGGTACTAACCTGAAATTCATCTTAAACAACTTATTAGTACCATATAGCTTCTATGTGTTTTGTTATCATCAAAACTTAAACAAATAGAGAGTGTAACCTTTTGGGCCAACACCTCCTACCCCTCTTCCGTTTTCTACCCTTAGTTCTGAGCGCCGATCTGAGACAGGAAGGAGAGAGGGCCTCCACCCAAAATTTGCCCAATCCCTAAATCCCTCTGTTAACCACGTTTCCTCGGCCCCAGCCGCGCATTCGCGGCAGTTTGATGGAGTCCAGAGCGCCGTCAAATTTAGCAGAGGTCGCGACTTCCTGTAGATCTCATATCTACAACTCGATCTGTTGTTCCCCTGTAGATTGCTCTCTGCAATCTGATTTCGATTTTTCCCAATATATTCCGGGGGAGGTTTGCGATTTTCTTTCCTTTCCTTCGTATTTTCAGCTATGGCACCCTCAATATTTGCTGAGAAAGACTTTGCTAGACTCTTTAACGATATTATGGATATGGCCACATAGTTTTGGATAGGATAAGGGAATGGAATTGGTATACGTTGGTGTATGATAACTCTGACCATGAGGTCTACTATTATCCCGAGCTTGTTAAGATCTTTTATGCTTCTATTTACCAAGCCTCAATTGATTTTGACACCAACCAATTCACTATACACTTGCCTACTGGGGACATTATTATCATTGTTGACATGTTGGAGGACTACACACATGTCCCCAGCAACCCGCACCATAACAACCCCCTGCCATTAATTGAGTACATGACTATAATGGGGGCTCGATGTACTGAACAGGATAGAGGGCTCAAAGCCAGCACTACTTTTCGCAACAAACATTGCGTTGGATGCTGGATCCAACGCAACATCCTTGGACTTGACCATACGACCTCTTTTAATAGGCCGATGCTGCAAATTATTCATGATCTTATGACTACGCAGCATACCATTTGCATCAACACGACTATCTTTCACTGTATCATCACAAACTCCACGCGGCACGCGGTGCCAAATACTCTCATCCGGTGTTGGTAACTCGTCTGTGTAAGAACTTCTTACCAGACGCTGTCTTTGCTTCTAATTATAGAGTATTTGTTGCACCAGAGAGGGAAACAAGTGTTTATAACAATTGTCTCCATGCTATCTAGACCCCTAGTGTCCAGCCCGATGATGCCCTAGCTCAGTTCTCTTCAGAGGAACTCTTGGAGGATGATGACGACCTGGCCTTTTGGTAGCAGGACCCCCAACTGATTCAAGAGCCTTCATGTCTACCATTTGAAGAGGCATGAAGAAAATCTTTAAGCGGCAAGTTAGACAAAGGAAACAAGTAGAGGAGCAGATCACTCACTTGGACCGCATAGAGGAGGGTTTGTGGCGATCACAGTCGGTCGGACCTAGCACCACCGCTGGTCCGAGCCGCATGAGGGGGTGATATCTTTTCTTTACCTATTTCATGCATATATTTTACTTGCATACATTGGGGACAATGCATGAGATAGGTATGGGGGGTAGATACTAAGATAGATTTTTTTCTTTTCTTTTTTTCATTTTTAAGATTTTTTTAGATTTTGATTTTCTAGGATTTTCTTAGATTGTTCTTACTTAGATTTTTCTTTTCTTAAAAAAATATATAAAAAGAAAAAAAAATCTCTGTGATCCATTTTTAAAAAAGAATTAACTTGATCATAGGAATTAAGGAAATTTTAAACTAGGATTTCTTGATGTAAGTCAAAATAAGAAGTATTGTTAGATCTTTAGGTTAAGAAAGAAAAGAATAGAAAGATAGCAGACTTTGAATTTTTCCTAAGCACTATTTACATTTACATGTAGAGGGATTAATCAAGGACTTAGTAATTTTATTTATATATAAAAAAAGAGAAAAGGAAAAAATAAAAATATAGATAAATAAATGTGTTAGAAATTAATAACAACTTGATCACCAATTAAGCTGGTTAGTTGTGCCTTAAGAAGCATAATCAGTCACGCCTAAAAGTGGATGAGTCCTTAGCATTTGCGGCCTAGTTTACTCGAGTCCTTAAACTTTAGGGATGTATCCTCATCTGGTGCCCTAAGACCGTCTGGTCTGGGAGTCATCGATAAAAGGCTCGCTACATGGGTGAATTAGAAAGCCTAATGAAGCTAAGGGAATAAATAAGTGTAAATATATATAAAAAATAAATAAAAAAATATATATATAAATAAATGTACCATAGTCTAAGAACAATTCCTCATATATATAAATGTATATATGTTAGGGTTGATACAAAATCTAATTCTCTTTCTATTTTTTAAACTTAACCTAAGTTGAAGATGAAACTTCGAATGGAGGCTTATAAAAAGAAGGAAAACTTCAGGGTAACCTGAAATCGAAAAATCACATAAATTCTTGAAAAAAATGGGTCATAAACTTTTTTTCTTCCTTTTCTTTTTGAAAAAAAATCACTAACATTTTTTACTTTGGATTTTGTAGGTGCAATCCGCTGAAAACCCTCAGGAGACAACACTCATCTTCTAGGATAACCTAGAGGTTTAATGGTTTATTGCCTTAGCTTAGTGCAATCGTGTCACCTACGAAAGTGGTGTAATAATTTAGTTAGAATTTTTCCTTTTCTTTACTTATTTTGCTTGGGGACGAGCAAAAGCTAGGTATGGGGGTGCGATTGGAGTTTATTTTGCATCATTTTATATCACATTACCATGCTTTATATTAATAAAAATAGAATTTTTAATGTTTTTCTCTCTTATTTTCAAGTTTATTCTTTAATGGAGAAGAAGGCCCAAATTTTGGATTTTTCAAGGAATTAAAAGTGTTTTTAGGAGCCCACATCAAGGAAGCCCAATTCTGGAACGAACCAAGTTATATTTCCCAACTTCTAAAAGCTCCAGCTGGGCACCCGCACCATAACAGAATGTCAGAACGATCACTAGCGCAACGGCCAAGATGTTGCCGCGAAAATGCGACTCTGGCCACGTTTCCGCAGCAAATCCCTAGCCGTTGGTCAGGTGATTGATCCTACGGCTAATATGGGCCGCGATCAGCTCTTGAGGCCTATAAAAGGACCCCTAGGGCCTTTGTAAAAAGGGAGGAGAGAATAACATTTTGTTTTTAGGAAAATAATTAGGAGTTCTTTAGTTCTCTCTAAGTCTTCTTGTGTAATTTTTCATTTTCTCCTTTAGATCCAGAAAAGAGAGAGAGGGTGAGATAGATCTCTATAATTGAAGAAGTGACAATTCAAATACAAAGGCTCAAGCTTTCTTTCCTCAAATTTCTTGTTCTATTGCATTTACTTTCAAAGCTCTTTACCTTCTCGCACTTATTTTACCATGTTTTCTTTCTTGCTTTTCTTTTCTATGGCCAACTAATCCCCTAACATAACTAACTAACTTCTAACACTACTAACTATTGAATCTTGGGTGATTGCTAACTCATATGACTCATTGGATGTTTTTATTTCTAGTCTTGTATCTAACAAGTCTTTTTATTCCCAATGAAGATGAGTAATATTTTAAATTTTAGTGAATGCTTTGTATTACCTCCATATGATTCATGTGTGCCTCATTTAGAGCCTTGTTTCTTTAACAAGAGTCTTGATGGAACATAAAGATGGATCACTTTAGTATGCTAACACTTATTGTCCAAGTTTCTTATTTCATACTAGCTAACTATTACTTTGATGAATTAATGAATCTTACACTCTTATTTAGCATATCTAAATTGTGAATACCTATGTTTCATTATTGTGAATCTATTGGAAGCCGATGATCCAAGGAGGCCACCTTGACAAAGCAAGATGGACTATTGCCAATGAATCTACATGAGGCATGAATCACCCAACGAGATTAGTAAGTTAGTAGTGTAGAATGTTAGTTAGTCATGGTTTTCTCTCCATTGAATTTTAAAACTCTTTTCTAAAACTCTTTCCAACGTCACCATTTTTTTCATTCCATTTTTCTCGCTTCCATTTTCCTTTTCTTAAAAACTCTACAAAAATTCTTCATTTTCTTTTTACTTTATTTTGCGTCCTAAAAGATGTGTGCTTTTCATCTTCAGGGTACATCTTAATTAATTATATCCTGAGAAGCCATCCGTGAAAGACATCATCTCAAAATCGCATGTATTGTCAATCATAGCATCCGTGATCGGGGGAGAAAATTCATCTTTAGGACAAGCGACATTTAAATCGCGGTAGTTGATGCAAATCTGGATCTTTTCATTCTTTTGGGGATGGGAATTATGTTAGCGACCCGATCAGGATGTTGCTCTCCCTGACGAAATTAGAGTCTACGAGCTTCTTGATTTCTGATTTAATCGCTTTCATAATCTCGGGACGGAATTGTCGTTGATGTTGCTTGATAGGTTTGGCGTCCAGGTTGATGTTGAGGCGATGCATGATTATTTGGGGATCGAGCCAAGGCATGTCCTCATAATTCTAAGCGAAAACATCTTTATACTATCGTATGAGATGTATAAAGTCTTCTTTCTCAGGAGGTGACAAGCTCTTGATTATGAAAATAGGCTTGGGGTTAGCCTCATTTTCAAGATTTATCTGAGTCACCTTTTCCTCAGTGGGTGGTTCGGGTTTGTTCAAAGCGTACATCCCAAAGAGTATTTAAGTGTTTAATCTATAGGTCAAACTCCAACTGGATCAATTGTCAGATTTAAAAGTATCTTCTCTGTCATCTTCTAAATGGCTAATTGATCCCATGTTCACTGAGGGACTCTCAAAGATATCCCAATCACTGACATCTGAGTCCCATGACGATGTTGTTGATGAGTTATTATGATAGACTTCTATTTCAGATTCAAAATCTGACAAGACTGGTGTAGTTACACTGGTAAAATCATACTCCATTCTTTCCATCATGTGACGTGATTTTTTCATAATGAAAGAATAATGAGACTCAGAATTACCCCCTAAGCTTTCATAAGATAAAAGCTCAGACTCAATTTTTCCAAAGAGAGTTTTGCGTGCATCTCTGATCTTTTCGCATAGCATAAGGGATGACTTTATTGGCGCAGCAATGATGTCAGGGTATCCATTGTTGACCAAGGATCACTGTATACATTAGTACTAGTGTCTGACGATACAGAATCAGATGCGAACACAGAAAATTAAGCCAAATCTAAATTTTCACTGATAAACCACTCGTCTTCAACATTGGCTGCGACATTAAAATTGAGCTTATCAATGCTCATTACAAGAGAATTTATTTTCCAGAGACACTTTTCTTCTTCTGGCTCTGTATCTGCTTCATTACCAGAGTCGGGTTCATCTTGGTGAGGATTCTCATCAGAATCTTGATAGAGGAGGGAATCGGTGAAGTAATTCTCGACTCCCTTGAACGAATGCCTTTTCAGTAATCAACGTTCTCACTTTTTCATCTTCATCAACGTATATCATCACTTGATGAAGAGTGGATGAGACGATAGAGTTGCGGTGAATTCAAGGTTGTCCCAGCAGCAAGTTGTACGAGGTATCAGCGGCAATGACATAACATGTCACCTCTGATCTCATGTTCCTAATTTGACATCTGAGCTTGATTTTTCCCATCGGGCATGTACCATTAGCGTTGAAGCCATAGATAGTTGTTTGAGTGGTGCTTAATCAGTGGGTGGGGATTCCCAGATGTTGCATGACCCTGCGGGGCATTATACTCAATGTGAATCCCAGATCAACCTGGATACGACTCACTTCAGATGATCCAATATACCCTATGTAATATAAGGATCTATCATGTTTCCTTTAACTTGCAGGTCTTCTAGGGTGAAGGTGATGCAAGAAAACTGCTTCGAGGTGTGATGGCAATGGTTGTCGTCTTCCTCTCCGTATATAACAGAAATCTGGGTCATGAAAACCTCTCATCTGCTAATGCTTCTCTTAAAGCATCCCTTGTAGACTTGGAAAAGCCTTAGGAGTTCATAAAGGTGATTCGAGAAGGGATGTTGGTGAAAAACATCTAGAGGGGGGGTGAATAGGTGTTAATGCTAGTCTAATGCTCTTTTTAAACAAATAAGTATGCATGATGTAAACGGTCACTCAAAACAAGAAATTGAAGCCGAATTCCCCGTGAAGGGCTCTAGAACTTCTCCTCTTTGATTCTTCTAGATTATGAGTTGAGGTGGGTAATTGCTTTCTTGTTGAAATGAGTAAAGACCAAAAATGCAAATAAATGAAATGAGCGCAATAATGAAGTACAAGTAAGTGGTATCACAAGTTAGGAATGTAAAGCAATAGAGAGCAAAAAGGAAACCAATCACAAACACAAGTAATTTGTTTTGAGGTTCGAGCCACTGTTCTACGTCCCCGCCTTCACCACTATGAAGGATTTCCACTAAATCCACAAAGGGAATTTTCACACAGGAACCTTTACACCCAAGGGGATTACAAATGGTCTTACACAAGACCGGAGTACCCAAATCCAACAAATTCAACCTCTACACAAGAGGGATCTCAACACAATGGAATACAAGTCACTTGGTGATCAAAAGATCACAAACTCTCTCTTACACCTTCTTATAGAGTGGAGTATGATTTTTGGCTCAAGAAGTAAAGTGAAAGAAAAATTTTGGTTGAAAAGGAGTAAAAGACTTGGAAACCAACTGAAAACTTTTAAAATTAAAAGAACTATGAAAATGAAAGCAAGCAAACTTTTCTTGTCTTTTGAAAAACTTGAAACTTGGATATATTTCTTGTGAAAAATAAAAGACCAATGACCTCTATTTATAGGGAATAGATAAATATCATTCATAATTGTTACTAGGTCATTAGGGTAGAGTTTAGCCACTAGGAAAACAGAAATAGCTATAGGTATCATTAAAAAATGAAACATATTCTAAGAAATAGCCATTGGGGCTTTCTGGATGGCTGCCGGTCGGCCGGCAGGCCACATGGCAAAAGAGCAGTTGGCTCCGGTCGACCGGAACGGTCGACCACCGACTATAATAGAAACAGAATATTGAACTATCGGTTGACCGGCCCTGTCGAGCGACAAGACCCGAGAGGTAGGGTCTTCCAGTCGGTCGACCGCAAGGTCTGTCGGTCGACTGGCCCGGTCGACCGGCAGACATGCACAGACGTGCACGCTCATGGCCATAAGGCCAGGTCAACAGGACGGTCGACTGATCTGGCCTGAAATAGTTCCGGTCGACCGGTCCGGTCGACTGTAAAGGCCTGAAACAGTTTTTGAAGAGATTTTTGAACTTTGAATAATTTTTGAAATATTTTAAAATGGTTTGAGGTTTAAGTAGCATGCTATAGGAGATGAAATTCATGTTTTAAACTAGACATAAAAATTTGAAATATTTGAAACATGTATATTAATCAAACACACCAAAACCAACTAACCAAAAACTTGTATTTTGAAAAGTGTATTTTTGTGTGTGTGTGTGTTTTCTTGAGCTCAACTATCATATCCTTACTCTTTAACATACTAATTCTACAATGGTTTAGGTGACTACAAGATCTTCAATTTGCGCTTTTCTATATGCATCGTTGAATAACTTGAATTCTTGATCCCGAATTGAGTCAATCACCACCTTCCTTTAGGGAAGAAAACATGTTGAATCCTTAGAACCCTGAAACAATCTTAAACACTTAAACATAATTAG
The DNA here is from genome assembly GCA_038442645.1 of Agave tequilana. Taxonomy (NCBI): domain Eukaryota; kingdom Viridiplantae; phylum Streptophyta; class Magnoliopsida; order Asparagales; family Asparagaceae; genus Agave; species Agave tequilana. Next base: position 20,302 of record JAVJIF010023866.1, read on the forward strand.
TACAAATAACTATATATGTTTTGTAATCATCAAAACTCTAAAACTGGGTGATTGTAACCTTGGGCCAACAATCTCCCCCTTTTGATGATGACAAAACATATGAGTTATTTAACAAAAAAAAATGAAAAGGAGCTTGAAAGCTCCCCCTCAAAACATGCTATATATAAACTTTACAAAAAGAACTAAAAATGGCATGAGAAAAAAAATAAATATAACAAACAAATGGAAAAAGGAGCTTGAAAGCTCCCCCTCAAATCATGTTATATAAAAATAATAACTCAAGAGTATTTCTCCCCCTTTTTATCATGCATCAAAAAGGGGCAAAGTCAATAAACATTGTTGAAGAATATGTGAAAATTTTATGAGTCCATAACACAAACATTTAATTCACCACAAATAAAGGAAAATCGATTATAATCTAGTGGTTTTGTAAAAATATCGGTAAGTTGAAAATCGGTAGAAACATAATCAATTTCAATATCACCTTTCTCATAAGGATCTCTAAGAAAGTGATATCGAATGTCAATGTGCTTTGTTTTACTATGTTGATTTGCATTTTTAGTCATATGAATAGTACTAGTATTATCACAAAATATTTTAATATGGTCATAATGCAAATCATAGTCAAGGAGAGTATGTTTCATCCAAAGGAGTTGTGCACAACAAGCCCCGGCCGTAACATACTCCGCCTCAGCGGTTGAGAGGGCTACAGAATTTTGCTTCTTGGAAGACCATGAAACAAGACAATTCCTAGAAACTGACATGTTTCACTAGTACTCTTCCTATCCACTCTACAACCCGCATAGTCGGCATCCGAAAAGCTCGTCATGGAGAATTATCCGTTCTTCAGATACCACAAACCCATTTCAATGGTGCCCTTAAGGTATCTAATAATGCGTTTTATCACAATCAAATGGACTCTTTAAGACACGATTGAAATTGAGCACAAAGCCACACACTAAACATAATGTTCGGCCTACTAGCCATTAAATATAACAAACTGCCAATCATACTATGATAGAGTTTAATGTCTACATTTATACCTTATTCATCCTTGTCAAGCTTTGTTGTGGTAGCCATAGGAGTTTTGCTTGTCTTAGCTCCTTCAAGCCCAAATTTCTTGATAAGTTCCTTCGTGTACTTGGCTTGATTGATAAAAATCTCATTCTTCCTTTGCTTGATTTGGAGACCAAGGAAGTAGTTAAGCTCGCCCATCATAGACATCTCAAATTCTTCCATGCATGATTCAAAATCTTTACAAAGTGTTTCATTAGTAGAACCAAATATAATATCATCAACATATATTTGAACTATAAGTATATCATTTTCAACATGTTTGGTAAACAAAGTAGTATCTATTTTTCTTTTAGTAAAACCATTTGAAAGAAGAAATGAAGAAAGTCTTTCATACCAAGCCCTAGGGGCTTGTTTTAAACCATAAAGAGCTTTGTCTAGTTTGAAAATAAAATCTGGATGTGTAGGATCAACAAACCTGGGGAGTTGTTCAACATACACTTCCTCTTCAATAAATCCATTTAAAAAAGCACTTTTTATATCCATTTGAAAAAGTTTAAAATCTTTACATGAAGCAAATTCAAGTGTTATCCGTATGGTTTCAAGTCGTACTACGGGTGCAAAAGTTTTCTCAAAATCGATACCTTCGACTTGAGTGTAACCTTGGGCCACTAACCTAACTTTATTCCTAACAACGTTGCCTGACTCATCCAACTTGTTCCTAAAAATCCATTTAGTACCAATTGTTAGTCTATCATGGGGTCTAGGAATAAGATGCCAAACTTGGTTGCGCTCGAATTGATTGAGCTTCTCTTGCATGGCAAGCAACCAATATGAGTCGTCTTCAGCTTCGAGGATGTTCTTTGATTCAAAATGAGAAATAAATGCATAGTGCCCACAAAGATCATGAAGTTTAAAACGAGTAGTTACCCCTTTTGAAACTTCACCTATAATAAGATCCTTGGGATGATGTGGAGTGAATCTCTAATCCTTTGGAAGTGATTGTGTTGGCTCCACTTCAGCTTCTTGAACTTCACTTTCATCAATTTTGGCTTGTCTTCTACAGTAGGTGAGTCCTTCAAGGTAATCTTCTCCATGTCTTCACCTAAGAAATCTATTTCTACAACATTCTCAATGAAAACATTAGATTCCTCAAACTTTATATGTATAGATTCTTTAATAGTCAAAGATGATTTATTGAAGACTCTATAAGCTTTACTAGTGTTAGAGTAACCAACAAAAATAGCTTCATATGATTTTGCATCAAATTTACCTAAATTATCTTTAGTATTTAAAACAAAACATTTACAACTAAAAACTTTAAAGTATGAAATATTTGGTTTTCTTGAATAGTAAATTTCAAAAGATGTTTTAGAAGTATTTTTGCAGAAGAAAAATCTTATTTGATATGTAACAAGATGTGTTTACGATCTTGGCCCATAGGTATTGAGGGAGACCGTACTCATTTATCATTGTCCTAGCCATTTCTTGTAATGTTCGATTTTTCCTCTCAACAACTCCATTTTGTTGTGGAGTTCTAGGACAAGATAGTTCATGCTTAATTCCATGTTCTTCGCAAAAAGTGGTAAAGGGTTGGTTATCGAATTCACCACCTCCATCACTTCTTATTTTTAAAATAGAAGAATCTTTTTCCTTTTCAACTCTTTTCCTAAAAGTTTAAAAATATGAAAAGGCTTGATTTTTGTATTCTAAAAAGAAAACCCAAGTAAAACGAGAAAAGTCATCAATAAAATGAAACCAAAATGATTACCACTTAAACTTTTGGTTTTAGTAGGACCAAACAAATCCATATGGATCAACTCCAAAAGTTGTGATGTCATGATATCCTTGATGGATTTGAAAGAGGACTTAGTTTGTTTCCCAAGTTGGCACGCATCACAAATGCGGTGCTTTTCAAATTTTCAAGGGATACCTTTCACCATTTTCTTGTTGTTTAATCTAGATAGATGGTCAAAAGAAATATGACCTAATCTCCTATGCCATAACCAAGAGTCATCATTGAAGGCATTCAAATAAGTAGTGTTGCATTGCAATTAGACATATCAATCATGTATACATTATTTTCACGGAATCCGGAAAATATACATGCATTAGTTTGTCTATCAAATACACTATAAGCTAAGTCATCAAAAATCACATTAAAACCTTTATCACAAAGTTGACTAACACTCAAGAGATTATGCTTGAGGCCATCAACTAAAATAACATTTTCTATTATAGGAGATGTACCAAGTTTAATGTTACCTATACCGATGATTTCTCCTTTGGCGTCATCTCTGAAGGTGATGGTGCCACCTTCATGGTATCTTGATAGAGTTGCAAAGTATTGATATCCCAAGTCATGTGCCTTGAGCAACCAATATTAAGATACCATCGCTCCCTACGTCATTGAGCGTTGGAGTGTACCTATATCATGTAATAAATTTATTGACTTTGGTAGCCAAATTTTCTGGGGTCCTTGAATGTTAGCATTACGAACCCAAACATGATTATGTGATGCATTTATCCTATCATAGCAAAATTTAACCAAATGACCCTTTCGGCCACAATATGTGCATGCATAAACTTTACCATACATGAATGCATGATGAGTGTGTGGGGTGTTGATATGTTTTAGGTATTTAGCATGATGTGAGTGTGAAGGTTGTGATTTATGAACATGGGTGTGTGTAGCATGTGATTGTTTCTTTGGGATATGTTTCTTAGAAAAACATAGCCTCTAGTCTAGATTTATCAAATTCACATTTCTTTATTTCTTCTCCTAATGAGTCAATTTTCTTCTTTAGCATGTAAATCTCATCTTTATCAACTAGTGAAAATTTACCTTTGCAAGAAATTTTATAATCATCAAAATCCATTTGAGTGGAAGTATGAGTTGAAAATAATTCATCCTTTTCTTTTGTGAGAGTGAAAATTTTGTGGTTAAGTGATTCATTTTCCTTTTTCATTTTAAATATTTCTTTTTGAGAAAATCATAATTTTGAGATAGTTATTCAAAAGCTTCTCCTAGTTCATCTATAGATAATTCACATTCTTCAATAGATGTTTCGGGAGTTACCTTGCTTGTACTTTCATTTGCCATGAAGCACATGTGGGCGGTGTCGATTTCCTCATCGGATTCACTCTCCGAATCCCCTGTAGCCTTTAAAGCTTTCTTCTTGTATGGCTTCTTGGAAGTGGAGGGTTTGCCCTTGTTTTCCGGACACTCCGCAACTATGTGTCTCGGCTTTTGGCAATTGAAGCAAATGATTTTTTCTCTTCTTCACCTTGCCATCTCTTTCTATTTTGAAATTTAGCCTTATTGTACATTCTCCGAACGTTCTTCACAAGAAGAGAAAGATCTTCATCATCCTCTTCTTCATCATCTTCGTCGGAGTAGGTGGAAGAGCTTTTGAAAGCTATTGCTTTCTTCTTTGGAGGAGCCTCTCTCTCTTGCTTTTCGTTCCATCTCATGGGTCTTGAGATTCCCATTAAGACCGATGAGCTCCATTTCTTCCTTGTCGTTGAGCTTCTCTAAAGTTGTCGCTTTGACTTCCCAAAATGGAGGGAGTGCACGGATGATCTTCCTCACTTTTTGGTCGTTGTCAATGCCGTCACCTAAAGAAGAAAGACCGTTCGTAATCTTTGTAAATTTTGTAACCATATCATCTATGGTTTCATTTTCTTGCATTGAAAAGTTTTCATATTGAGAACGAAGAAGGTCAATTTTCGCCCTCTTTACTTATGAAGTTCCCTCATGAGTGACTAGAAGGTGAGTCCAAATCTCATAAGTGAATTTGCAGTGAATGATTCTAGCAATATCATCATCATTAAGAGCTTGAAGTAAGGCATAGTGTGCCCTAGCATTAGCGTCAAACTCTTTCGTGGCGATGTCGGACCAAGTGTCCTCTGATCGGGGTGGAACTAGCACTAAAAATGTGTATTTGTGAAATCAAATGAAAAGCTTGAATGTGCTTAGTATACCCTCGATACTTCCGTTATAGCATTGGCTTCACGGGTCGTATCCACAGGGAAGAGAGGCGATAGAAGCATTAACAGTCTCTAGTCACGTCAGATGTTAACAATTCTTCTATGTTGAAAGAATGAAAAAGAGAAGAAAATGAAAACAAGCATGTGGTAGGTGAGGAGAGCGATGAAAACGTCGATAAGAAAATAAGAAGAGGAACTTGAAAACGATTTCTAAAAAAAGGTAAAAGAAAACTCATGGCTACTAACTACTAAGTACTCCACTAACCATACTAACCTCTTCGAGATAGTTGCCTCACATTTTGATCCTCGGCCATCACAATCCTTATCTTCAAGAAGCAATACAAAGCATGGCTCATGGATGGTTCATAACAATCACAACATTGCAACAAGAACAAGCTATTACAAGCATCACTCATTACACTACTAGCATGAAATAAAAGAGCATGAAATAAGAGTTAGCTTGGTTAGCAAGTTAGCAAGTTAGATGTTAGAAATAAAAGAGCATGAAGTAAAAGAGAGTTAGCTTGGTTAGCAAGTTAGCAAGTTAGCAAGTTAGATGTTAGAACCCATCATCTTTGGCCATCAATGGCTCTTGCAAGAACAAGGCCTTGTAGAGGCAACCCGATTCATGTGGATTATCAAGTAAGTGGTTAGATAGGTTAGTGGTTAGTAGTTAGATTGCCATAAGAAGAAAAAGTTAGCAACAAAACATCATGTAGAAGATGAAGGAGATTACAATGGAAGAGAAAGGAGGCACCTTTACATAGAGTGTCACTCTCTATTACATCAATCCCTCTCAATCTCTCTCTCTATATGAATCACTCAGCCCTACTACAATGATCTAAGAAAAAGAAAAGAAAATACAAGAAAATGAAGAACTCTCACCTACACTACACTAAAATCTAGATCTACTCCTAAAAACAAAGACTGCTCTCGCTCTTGGCCTCTGCAGGGCTATTTATAGGGCTCAGAAGGATCCAAAAGAAGAGACGGGGCCACGCGTCGAAAATCGACGCGTGGCTCCCTAGGATTGCCGCAGAATCTCAAGGAATGCCGTGGAATTGCGGCAATCCTAGGGAATCGTGTCTCTGGATTTCGTCCACGCGTTCGTATGGCTTCTAGTTGCTTCCAAGTATATCCTATTTCTGGTACTTTCGCCCGAAGATTCGTCTGACAGCTCAGGAGTCTAGGTACAATGCATGTTCTAGAAAATCCTTTGCTTGGCCTCCAAGTAATTGCGGGATTAATTAGCATAAATTGAGCTGAATTAGCCTCTTATTCCATCTTTGCCCTTGGACTTTAGATTTACCTGCAATTAAGACCAAAACACGATTTAGACGACTATTTATTCATAAAAACTGTGAGAAATGCGACATAATAATGCAGAATTGTAGACTAATCACACACCCACACTTATTCTTTTGCTCGTCCCGAGCAAAACAAAGAAAAGAAAAAAACTATACTACCAATTTTATTACACCACTTTCGCAGGTGACGCGATTGCACTGAGCGCGTGCAACAAGCCGTTAAACCTCTTGGTTACCCTAGAGGAGGAGTGTTGTCTCCTGAGGGTTTTCAGCGGATTGCACCACAAAATCCATAAAGAAAGAAGACAAATGTTAGTGTTTTGAAAACTCATTTTGAAAGAGAGACATGTTTTCGAACTATTTTTGCAAAAATATAAGTGATCTTAGGTCATAAGTCCACCTATAATCATTCTTCCTTAAACTTAGTCTCTATACAAGATCTTGTCTTCAATTAAGGTAAGAATTCAAAATTGGATTGAATATTTTATCTTTCATAAAACCTAGATAGTATGCACACCGTGACAGTGAAGATTTCTGGATTTCAACTCTAACCATCAAGCCATTTATTTATATATATTTATATTTTTATTATTATTATTATTTTTTTCTTATTCTTCCCTTAGTTTAGGCTTTCTAGTTCACCCTTGTAATGAGCCTATAACCGATGACTCCCAAACCAGTCGGTCTTAGGGCACCAGATGAGAAAACATCCCTCGGGTTTAAGGACTCGAGTGAAAAAGGCCACAAAACTAAAGGGGATTATTTATTTCCTTTACCACCGTTAGGCGTGAATAATCATGCTTCTTGAGGCATAATTATCCAGCTTAATAAGTGATGTTTTATTCACATTTTTTTTATTTATATTTTTATATATGGCATTTTAGGTCTTTGTTTCCATCCCAAAAAAATGTGTAAGTGTGAAGTGCATACTATCTAAGGCAAAAAATTCAAGATAAAATATCTCTCCCAATTTTACTTACTTATCCTATAATTTCAAACAAGATCTATTATTTCAACTAGGTTTAAGATGTCATATTTAAGGCTTTCTTAATTTCTAAGATACATCTTAATTTTCTTAAAAAATAGATCAAAACTTTGTCTCTTATTTCAAAAAGTTTTTTTTTTTATTATTATTTTTTTTTTATTTCTAAAGAAGTGTAAAAGAAAGAAAATCTAAAAACTCTATGTTAGTAAACCCTCCCCCACACTTATTTCATGCATTGTCCTCAATGCATCATGATATATGTATGCATGAAACAAAATAGAGAGGGAAGGAAAAATTACCTTAAGGTGGTGGTTCCGGTGGTGGTCTGATTCGTCCACGAAAGGCGGCCCAATCATTATTGCGTGGAGTCCGAAGGAACCCACCAGAAACCTCCATGATACAACCCACTAAAAAGATGTATGCATTTATAATTTTTATTAGGAATTTTACCCCATCTAATTTCCAAATTTCAAAATAATTTCGGAGTCAAATTTATCAACACTCTTGTCCCAGAATGGAATGATTGATTTGGACTCAGGAAGCACAGGAACTAATATCGACTCAGGAAAAAGACTCAAGTCAAGTAGAGGTTCGGGAGTCAAGATCGGTTCAGGAAGTGGGTCCAAATCAAGAAGATGAAGCTCAGGTCCACATTCATTTCCCCATGATGGAATGTGACTATCTAAGATTAGTGATTCAAGTTCAGGAGGGTTGGGAATCAAAACTGACTCTAAAATGTTACTCAAATTGGGTAACAATACAGGAGTCAATAATGATTCAGGTATTTGAACTAAATCACAAACTTGAGGGTCAAAGTCATATTCCACATTGAGTTCAATTCCACAAAATTGAGAACCTACCAATTTATCAAATGGACTTTCAAAAGTATGAAATTGGTCAAGTTCAATATGATCATCATGAATGATTGGTGATTCAATTTCACAATGGATTGGTACAGGATCCAATAATGACTCGGGAAAAGGGGTGAAATCAGGTGAAGATACTGGAGTCATAATTGAATCAGGAAGTAGAATTGAATCACTAATTTGAGGTTCATGATCATATTCATGTTCAAGTTCAATTTTAAAAAATGGATAACTTTCCAAAATGTCAATGGGATCTTTAACATTTGAAGTTTGGACAAGTTCAGATGGGTGTGCTGAAATTGAATCTTGATTTCCAAAACAACATGACTCTTTGGCTCTGTCAGAATGGGTAGTGACATTAGAAATAGGATGAGAATGAAGAGTTTGGATCATCATATCTATGTCATGGTTACGAGCATTTTGAGCCTGAGTCATGAATTCAAGCATCTTTTTATAAGTCATTGGTTCATCGTTTTGTTGAAGAGATGCAGTGTTGTTTTGGAATTGGTGGTGAAATTGTGAGTCCATCAGATTTTGTGATTGTTGTTTGGACTCACAAAAAAGTTCCTTACTCATTTCCAAGGCAGATGGTTGTTCATTGTGAAGATGTGGAACTGAGCAAGACTCTTGAAAATACTGTGGAATTGGAGGGGCCAATGTTTCTTGAAGTTGTTGCTCGGCCCTCTGTAGATTGGCTTCTAAACTCTTTAGTAACTCAGATTTTTCTTCAATTGGTGGAGTATAAGAAGCAAATTTGGGAAATGAATATTGTGGACAAGGTGAATATGGTGGACAAGGAGGTTGAAAATTTGACTCGGGGTACGTGAATCCCCAATGACTCTGTGACGAGTTGAAATTATTTTGAAAATTATAGTCATAAGAATGTGGGTATGGGTTGTATTGATTCGGATAAGGCCAACCCGGTGTATTTGGTTGGTGCATATTAGAAAACGCCGGGTTGGAATTATCCGATCCAAATGGAGTTGGTGTGAAATATGGATTCATGTTTGGATTGAAAGAATTGTTATTGTTGAATGCCATTTCACACAAAAAATCACAAAAAAGAAAGAATCAAACAACAAACAAAAAGAAAACAAAAAATCAAAACCAAGCCAAGAGTAGGGTTGACCTAGACCTAGATGAAATGTCCCTAGGGGCCAACGTCTATTCAAATTTTATTAGGGCTTGGGTTGTGTGAGTGGGGAGATGATTTTTGGGCTAAGGAAGGGGTATGAAATCCCACCTTATCTTGTTTGGAGTTTGCCCTTAAATTCAATTTGTGCAAGTGTGCAATATAGACAAGAATATAACACAAAGCGATAAATCACCCACGTGTTTGTCCTATGCTATATGCAATGCCATATGTACATCTCCATCCAAATCACAACAACAGAACAAAATACAGTATATTGGAATTGAATTGACACGTGCCTAAATGCAAATGTCTAAACCGTTTTAAAAACGTCCAATTACCGTATTTTAGTTCTTTTATTTATTATGGTGTGTAGGCAATCAAAGCAGAAAAAATAGCAGCACAAATCAACTAGCTATTACAATTCACACATCCCAGAACAACAACATACACAATTTTCACAAAAGTGCCGCGATTTTGCGGCAAATGTCGCGGATCCGCGGCTTTTGTTCAAAATCTGGGGCCCTGCTTTCTGGAGCAGGGAGATGCAAAGCTAATTTATGTACTGCAATGTTAAGCACCTGTAAATATTGCCCTGCACACCAAACAGAGAAGACAAATGTTAACAAAAACGTGACATCAAAACCATTCCCTTCCCCGGCAACGGCGCCAAAAAATTTGATCGGGGTGGAACTAGCACTAAAAATGTGTATTTGTGAAATCAAATGAAAAGCTTGAATGTGCTTAGTATACCCTCGATACTTCCGTTATAGCATTAGCTTAACGGGTCGTATCCACAGGGAAGGGAGGCGATAGAAGCATTAACAGTCTCTAGTCACATCAGATGTTAACAATTCTTCTATGTTGAAAGAATGAAAAAGAGAAGAAAATGAAAACAAGCATGTGGTAGGTGAGGAGAGCGATGAAAACGTCGATAAGAAAATAAGAAGAGGAACTTGAAAACGATTTCTTAAACAAAGGTAAAAGAAAACTCATGGCTACTAACTACTAAGTACTCCACTAACCATACTAACCTCTTCGAGATAGTTGCCTCACATTTTGATCCTCGGCCATCACAATCCTTATCTTCAAGAAGCAATACAAAGCATGGCTCATGGATGGTTCATAACAATCACAACATTGCAACAAGAACAACCTATTACAAGCATCACTCATTACACTACTAGCATGAAATAAAAGAGCATGAAATAAGAGAGTTAGCTTGGTTAGCAAGTTAGCAAGTTAGATGTTAGAAATAAAAGAGCATGAAGTAAAAGAGAGTTAGCTTGGTTAGCAAGTTAGCAAGTTAGCAAGTTAGATGTTAGAACCCATCATCTTTGGCCATCAATGGCTCTTGCAAGAACAAGGCCTTGTAGAGGCAACCCGATTCATGTGAATTATCAAGTAAGTGGTTAGATAGGTTAGTGGTTAGTAGTTAGATTGCCATGAGAAGAAAAAGTAGCAACAAAACATCATGTAGAAGATGAAGGAGATTACAATGGAAGAGAAAGGAGGCACCTTTACATAGAGTGTCACTCTCTATTACATCAATCCCTCACTATCTCTCTCTCTATGAATCACTCAGCCCTACTACAATGATCTAAGAAAAAGAAAAGAAAATACAAGAAAATGAAGAACTCTCACCTACACTACACTAAAATCTAGATCTACTCCTAAAAACAAAGACTGCTCTCACTCTTGGCCTCTGCAGGGCTATTTATAGGGCTCAGAAGGATCCAGAAGAAGAGACGGGGCCACGCGTCGAAAATCGACGCGTGGCTCCCTAGGATTGCCGCAGAATCTCAAGGAATGCCGTGGAATTACGACAATCCTAAGGAATCGTGTCTCTGGATTTCGTCCACGCGTTCGTATGGCTTCTAGCTGCTTCCAAGTATATCCTATTTCTGGTACTTTCGCCCGAATATTCGTCTGACAGCTCAGGAGTCTAGGTACAATGCATGTTCTAGAAAATCCTTTGCTTGGCCTCCAAGTAATTGCGGGATTAATTAGCATAAATTGAGCTGAATTAGCCCTTATTCCATCTTTGCCCTTGGACTTTAGATTTACCTGCAATTAAGACCAAAACACGATTTAGACGACTATTTATTCATAAAAACTGTGAGAAATGCGACATAATAATGCAGAATTGTAGACTAATCATCCTCATCAGCAAGGGGTGCGCTAAATGGTTTGGTCACCGCCTTTACAACCCGACTCCCTAAGGACTGCAAAAATACGGTCATCTTAACCTTCCATATGGAAAAGTTAAGGCCATCAAACTTGGGTGGGGTCATAGTACCTTCGGTCATTTTTACTAAAGTGTATGAGGATGAAATATGAATAGAGTGATTAGCAATATAGGATCCCTTTAAGGATGTTAAGCCAAGAACCTAGAGACCAAAGCTCTGATACCAATTGAAAAACACTAGAGGGGGTGAATAGGTATTAATGCTAATCTAATGCTCTTTTTAAACAAGTATGAATAATGCAAACGGTCACTCAAAACAAGAAATTGAAGCCGAATTCCCCGTGAAGGGCTCTAGAACTTCTCCTCTTTGATTCCTCTAGATTATAAGTTGAGGTGCGTAATTGCTTTCTTGTTGAAATGAGTAAAGACCGAAAATGCAAATAAATGAAATGAGTGCAATAATGAAGTACAAGCAAGTGGTATCACAAGTTAGGAATATAAAGCAATAGAGAGTAAAAAGGAAACCAATCGCAAACACAAGTAATTGTTTCGAGGTTTGAGCCACTGCTCTACGTCCCCGCCTTCACCACTATGAAGGATTTCCACTAAATCCACAAAAGAAATTTTCACACAGGAACCTTTACACCCAAGGGGATTACAAATGGTCTACACAAGACCGGAGTACTCAACTCCAACAAATCCAACCCTACACAAGAGGGATCTCAACACAATGAAATACAAGTCACTTGGTGATCAAAAGACCACAAACTCTCTCTTATACCTTCTTATAGAGTGTATGATTTTTGGCTCAAGAAGTAAAGTGAAAGAAAATTTCAGTTGAAAAGGAGTAAAAGACTTGGAAACCAACTGAAAACTTTTGCAATTGAAAGAACTATGAAAATGAAAGCAAGTAAACTTTTCTTCTCTTCTGAAAAACTTGAAACTTGGATATATTCTTGTGAAAAATAAAATACCAATGACCTCTATTTATAGGGAATGGATAAATACCATTCATAATTGTTACTAGGTCATTAGGGTAGAGTTTAGCCACTAAGAAATCAAAAATAGCTGTAGGAATCATTAAAAAATGAAACAGATTCCAAGAAATAGCCGTTGGGGCTTTCTGGACGGCTGCCGGTCGACCGGCAGGCCACATGGCAAAAGAGCCATTGCTCCGGTTGACTGGAACAGCCAAATCGCCGGCTATAATAGAAACAAAATATTGAACTGCCGGTCGACTGGCCCGGTCGACCTGCAAAACCCGAGAGTTAGGGTCTTCAAGTCGGTCGACTGCAAGGTCTGTGGGTCGACTGGCCCGGTCGACCGGCAGACGTGTACATACGTGAACGTTCATGGCCATAAGGTCCGGTTGACCGGACGGTCGACCGATCTAGCCTGAAATAGTTTTGGTCGACCGTAAAGGCCTGAAACAGTTTTTGAAGAGGTTTTTGAACTTTGAGTAATTTTTGAAGTATTTTTAAATGGTTTGAGGTTTAAGTAGCATGCTATAGGAGATGAAATACATGTTTTAAACTAGATATAAAATTTGAAATATTTTGAAACATGTATATTAATCAAACATGCACCAAAACCAATGAACCAAAAACTTGTATTTTGAAAAGTGTATTTTTGTGTGTGTGTGTTTTCTTGAGCTCAACTATCATATGCTGACTCTTTAATATACTAATTCTTACAATGGTTTAGGTGACTACAAGATCTTCAATGTAGGGTTTCCATATGTATCGTTGAATAACTTGAATTCTTGATCCCGAATTGAGTCAATCACCACCTTCCTTTAGGGAAGAAAATATGTTGAATCCTTAGAACCCTGAAACAATCTTAAACACTTAAACATGATTGGTACAAATAACTATATATGTTTGTAATCATCAAAACTCTAAAACCGGGTGATTGTAACCTTGGGCCAACAGTTGGCTAGCTGAGCCAAGACATCAAAACAAAAGGGAGTTGATGGTGCCACACTGCCTTTCTGGAGAGCTTTGACATAACAAAGCTCTTTTTGTTTTTTCATGGATGGTTTCATGGACTACTTGATTGTCTCCTCAGCTAACTAGGGGAAGTCTACTATCAGCTCATTGTATTGTTTCAAGTACTGCTTGCCAGATCGAGTCTTCGATGTGGGAGGTGCACCTATGTCAGCAGCAAAAGCGGACTCCTCTTCTTCTGAATTGGTGAGGTAAGCAACATCTTCTTTAGTTTCTCTGGAAGAGATACCCACCACATTGCTGGAGGATGCTTTGGCCTTGCCTTTGAACTTTCTGTTTATGACAGTCATCCACTGTTAGCTTTTGACAATGTCAGGATGGAGTCACATTATCCCTCCTCGAGGAGTAAGATCAGGAACAAGACCTTTCTCCTTCTGGTTAGGAGAATTGGTATTGATCACTCTTAGTTACCCTTTCGGGATGGGAACCACTCCGATTGGCGCTAGCGGGAGATCTCGGCCGAATTGAAGAGGTGATGTAGCTGTCATGTTGGCAGTCACCATCTTCTGCTCTAGACGGAGCTTAAGTACCCCTGCGTCAATCAGGGCCTGAAGAACATCTTTGAGGATGTAACAATTATTGGTAGGGTGCCCAGCTTCCTATGATATAAATAGTAGCTAGGATTATCTGTTTTCCTGCCTCTTCAGGACGTCTGGCCTCTGGCAATTTGAGTTTATTACTATTTTGAGTAACTTGAACAGAGGGATCACGTGCTCGTCCTTGAAGGAGTATAGTTTATTGGCACGTACTTGTCCGAGAGCTCCATCCCCTCTGACTTTCTGGGGCTTCGAAGGTGACTTGACCTTCGTTGCCAGAGTATCTCTTCTCCTTGGTTGAGAAGACGACTCTGGAGCACGCCGCGTTAGTTTGTCGGGTCTTGATTTGTTGTCATTTTCTTCAGCCCTGACCCTGGCGATAATTTCTTCTACATATTCGCCTTGTAGCACCAACTGCTTCCAAGTGTGGCATTCTGCCACTTCCATTTGAGCGAGGAGGGCAGTTTGCAGACTATGGTGACATGTCTCAATCAGTGTAGACTGGGTCATTCTACTGGGACATCAGAGTGCCATACTCTGAAATCTTTCAAAAAAAGTCTTGCTAGACTCTCTTGTCTTTAGCTTGGCTGCAGGAAGAGTTAGCACAAAAATTTCTGTATCATCTTCGAAGAAACGAGCCAGAAATAACTTCTCAAGGTCGACCCATGTCTTGATCGAGCGGCAAAAAGTTTCATGAACCATTCATAGGCGACCCCCTTAAGAGTGCAAATGAACAAATGAGCCGTAATAGCATCGTTTGATACTACATTCCCAGTTTGGGACTTAAAGTAGTATATGTGTTGGTTCGACGACCCTTTACCGTCGAAAGTATAGGGGGTCAGTGTTGGCCCAGAGGCCTTCCACTCTAGTTTTGATGATGATTAACTCATGCAGTTATGTGTACTAATAATCTTGTGATTTTAGTTTCAGCTCATTAACAAAGATATTAGTTAGTGATTTGCTTCAGCTAAGGAGTTTTGAAGCCTTTCACATGGTGATTCCAGAGCCCGAGCATCAAGATCATTTATAGCACTCGTTGGAGTCTAGCTCGGTGGATCACGGAGTTTTGGATCGAGTCGGCTTGGAGACGGCGCTCTACAAGAAGACTTAGGTATCCTAGTTTAGTTTGTGTTTTAGATCCATGTGTAAAGATTAGATAGTGTGATATGCTCAAGTTCACAATACACACACGTTTCATGTTTTAGATAATTGTTTTTCGGTTTTTAGTTTAACCGATATTGGTTTTCATGAATAGATAGTATCAATACAAGTTTACTTTGTTAAGTGTATATTAGATATATTGTATATACATGTAAGCTTAATTTCCTAGAAAAACTTATGTTGAGATGCCTATTCATGAGGTTTGGTGTTTTGTGTTTTTAACAAAACATATTTTGGAAATAAAAGACAAAAACAATGATATGTATATGTTTCATGTATATTGGACCTATATCCATATGCAACATGCTTTAAAATGATTAAGTATCATATTTTTGTATTTGGATATGTTTTGGACAAAGTTTTTTGAAAAGTCTAAGTTTAGAAAAATACAGGTTTTGGTTTTCGGAAATATTTGTAAGACACAAAAATGGTTCAAAATGTTTGATAACTGTGTTGAAATTTTTATCACATGTTTGTATAGCATATATAAAGTTAGAAACTATTTTTGTGGATTTTTAGAAGTTTTATGAGATTTTTTAGAATATTTAAAAACTCAGTTTTCTGACCGAAATTGCCTTCTGCCAGGCTCTGGCGGTCGACCGGGCCGGTCGACCGGACCCAGAGTCGGTCGACCGGTCGGTCGACCGACGTGCACATACCTGTGCCGTTGGCCAGGCACTTGGGCGGTCGACCGGCCAGAGAGCTTTGCTCTCTGGATTTTTACGGTCGACCGGGCGGTCGACCGCTGGCTTCCAATGGTCATATTTTTACCGTTGGCGGTCGACCGGGCGGTCGACCGCCATCCGCCAGGACTGACAAACAATCCCAACGGCTAGTTTTTGATGGAGGGCTATTTAAGCCCCATTTCTTTGGGATTTTGGCAAGATTTTTCAGAGAAAATTTTCCTATTCTCTGGTTTTCAAAGCAAGTTTTCAAAAGTGTTTAAAGAGCAAAAAGATTCATCTTATTTGTTTTAAAGTGTTTTGTTTTATTTCAAAGAAAATAGGTTTTGGAAATTAGTTTCTTGATCTAAAAATCTATATCTATTTGGTATTTCCCAAGAGATTTTCTTTGATCAAAACACTTGTTTTCACTTGAGCTATATCTCCTATCCTATTATATTAGGATCTTTATTTGTGGAAAAATTGAGTTTGTGGTCTTTTGTGATCACCTTTTTGTAAACCTTTCTTTGTGGTTGCTCCCTCTTTGGTAGAGGTTGAGGTTGTGGTTTACTCCCTCTTGGTGAGGTGGAGTTAGTGGTAGATTTGTACCCCTCTTTGCTAGAGGTGGATTGTGGTGGCCTCAGTGGAGGTTGTATTGGTGGATTTGGTGGAGTTCGGTACTCCAGTCTTCGGTAGACCATTTGTATTGCCTCGGTGGCGGTTGTATTGGTTGAGAGAGGAGTTCGGTACTCCTTGTGGATTGGAAATCCTTCTCGGTGAAGGCGGGGACGTAGAGCTCGGTGCTCGAACCTCGAAACACATCTTGTTGTTTGTGTTTGATCCATTGACTCTAAACTCTCTCTCTTTTTATTTGTGCATAGTATTATTCATATTGTCATATCTTATATGCTTGTGTTGTGCCTTGCATTGATTCATTATTGCCTATCCCTATATGCTTGGATTGTTTGTGTGTGCCTCACTTGTGCTTAACCACGAGAGCTTCATATAGCACCTTAACTCTTATTCAGAGGAATCAAGAGGAGTTAGTTCAGAGCCCTTCACGGGGAATTCAGCTACACTCGTTGGTTGCACTAAGTGTTGTTGCAAATTAGTTTTGTAATTCCGCATTTAGTTTTTAGATTAGCCTTATCACTATTCACCCCCTTCTAGGTGATTTCAATTGGTATCAGAGCCTACGCTCCTGATTATCTTATGCTTGTTTCTAACCTTGACTCCGCTTTTTCAGTGTGGAACAAGTTGACCACCTCCAAGCTTCAATTGCCAATCCAACCGGAGGATGAATCTAGTGGAGAATCTGAGTCACAATGCTTTATGGTCCAAGGGAATGACTCCCTTGAGATATCTTCGGAATCTCAATTAGATTGTCATGATACTATTTCTTCTTGTGATGATTATGTGGATCCTAATGCCTTAAATGAAGAACTATCCATTATTTGTGAAAAACTTTTAGAAAAATATAATCTTTTGAAAAAGAAGAGTTTTGAATTAAAAGCTGAAAACAAGGTTTTATGTTCAAAGCTTGACTTGGTTTTGCAAGATAAAGTGGAGATTACAAATGAAATGGATTCATTAAAGTCTCAACTAGATCTTGCCCTAAAAGAAAATGAATGTTTGAAAAATAAAAATGATTGTGAAATAATTTTGAAGAAAAATGAAAACTTGTCTTCAAAAATTAATTTTGTTTTAAAAGAGAATGATTCTTTAAAAATGAAAATTGCTTCTATTTCTAAGGATTTAGAAATTTGTTTAAAGAAAAATGAATCTTTAAAAAATAATATTGATTCACATGTTTGCCATGCTAGTGTAGTATCACATACATCACCTATTGCATGCCACACTTCTTCTTTAATTAAAAATGATATATTCATGCTTAAGAAGAGTGTAGATTGTTTGGGCTCCACCTTGAGCCAATGTGTTTTGAGCCATACACGTTTGGAATCTTTGTTTCAAAAGAAACAAGTTCCATCTATGCATGTACACTCTCCACGGCATACACATGCTACTCACGGTCACAACCATCACACCATGTATGCTCATGTGTACACTTGTATACATTGTGGACGTAAGGGCCACCTTGCTAAATTTTGTTATGATAGAATACATGTTTCTAATTTAGCAAATAAATTTATTTGGGTTAGAAAAGGTACTAACCCCATGGACCCAAAAGAGTGTGGGTACCAAAGACCACTCCTATTGTATTTGATGTAGGTGTGGGCTCTCGCATGACGTGAGAGTTATGGTGCCTTGAGGTGGATGCGTTCCGAGCTTAAAGATTATTATTTGTGATTTATAGCATGTCTTGTTTTATTGTTCATTATGCTTATGCCATGTTTATTAGATTAGTGATATACATGTTTAGTTATTGAGACACCGATATTTAATATTGACTTATATCTTTGTGTTCTCACTTTGTTTTAAACTAATATGTATATCCTAGATCTAATGCACATGCATATACATAATGATGATATGTATGTTTATGATTTTTGTTTTGTTTTGATGCTTCATGTTTTGATGTTTATAGATTATTATGATAATGCCATGATTATTAGATCATTGACATGCATGTATAGCTTTTGAGATCACCCTTGTTTATAAGGACCTATATGTTGTGATTCTCACCATTGTTTAGCTATTATGCGTATCATAATTCTAATAGCCTGAGGATTTACATAATGATCGTTTTTCATGCTTATCATGTTGATTTATGTCTCGTTTTATGCTTCAAATTTCGAATATATGTTTAAATATTAGTTTTCATTAAAACCAGGATATATACTTGTACATATAATGGGCCACAAATAGATCATTATATGTTTGTGCTTGAATGCTTATTTGTACCCATTAGATGTGCTAGTATAGTCTAGTTTTGATGATTCATACATTTGACTTGTATTCCTATTTTATTCATGTTTAGCTTCATGTATATGTCCATCTTGTCCAAACTATTGATTATGCATATACATCCTTTGAGCCATGTGCCTTCATGCATATACATTTGTGGACTCGTTATGTTTTGGATATGTATATATACCTTAGTTTGTACTTGACATACATATGCCTTGAAGAAATCGAGTTTTGATGATTTTCATATTTTAAGGGATATTGAGCTTTATTGCCAAGTTTCATGATTATGTGTTTCACATAACACTTGTTCACTCATCTTATTTATGGTTTCTCATGATTTTGTTTTCATGAGTATGATATGGGCTTTATGGATTTTGAGTGTTTAGTGACCATGTGATTTACATGTTTTTTATGAAATATATTTTTGTTTTATTCCTTACTTGAAGAATTTCGTACTAGTTTACAAATTTTCTTATAACTAGTTCGTATTCTTCATATGGTAGAGTTTTCAAACATACAATATTTTTTAAACCTATTTTTGAAAACCCCTACCTTCTACGGGCGGCTGGATGGGAGTCCATGCCTTGTATGTTCTTTATTGAAAATCATTTTAAACATAAGCATGAATGGGTGGTAGGTAATATGAGATATACATTTGATATTATTGTTGTTTCATTTGGTATCATTGAATTTTTTCAATTGGTATCAATATTGACATTTTTGTATACTCATATATTGTTTTTGTGTATGTATGCTTTCATTTGGTATCATCTATTTCGATTGGTATCTAATTTTTCATACATATATTTGTTTATGCTAAAGCTTGAATTTTTAATGACCATCATGTTTCAATTGATTAGTTTTCAATTGTTATCTTAAACAAGCTTATACATCGTTTTATTTGGTGTTCATAAAGGGGGAGAAAATTCGTATTTTTATCCATCAATTGGTATTTTGTTTACCTTTGGTATTTCACTCCCACACTTTATGATAATTTTGGTATCAAGATGCTTATTTGTTTACTCACTATTGGTATCAAGATTTTGTTTACTTTCAATTGGTATCTATTGATCTATTTCTTTCAATTGGTATCAAGATATTTATTTGTTTACTTTTAATTGGTATCTTAAAAATTGATTTTCTTAGATATCTCAAAATTTGTTTTATTGAGAAAATTCAAAATTGTGTTTTAATAAGAAATGTTAAAAATGTGTTTTGATTTATATTCTTATTATTGAAAGGGGTAATATCAAACAAATTAGGGCTGTGACCCCTTTATTGATTCTTTGTTTCGGACAAAAAGGGGGAGAACATTGTTTTGTTTTACTTTAACCCCTTTATTGATGATTGACAAAAAGGGAGAGAAGTATTTGTGTTTATATGCATGATATAGTTTGAGTTTATATGGCATATTGATTAGTTTTTTAATTGATTGGTATCAAGTATTTGTGTTTATATGCATGATATAGTTTGAGTTTATATGGTATATTGATTAGTTTTTTAATTGATTGGTATCAAGAGCATGTTTATTTTTAAAAATAAGAGAAAAAGATTTTATTTTAAATATTTGGTATCAAGAGCATGTTCATTTCATTGTTTTATGCAAGTCTATACATATTCATGTTTAGTATTCATTGCATATATTTGTTATTTATTTCTATGCATGAGTTAAGGGGGAGCTTCTTTGAAGCTTTACTTTAATCCATGCATATATAACTCCATGAGTTTTGTCATCATAAAAAAGGAGGAGATTGTTGGCCCAGAGGCCTTCCACTCTAGTTTTGATGATGATTAACTCATGTAGTTATGTGTACTAATAATCTTGTGATTTTAGTTTCAGATCATTAACCAAGATATTAGTTGGTGATTTGCTTCAGCTAAGGAGTTTTGAAGCCTTTCACATGGTGATTCCAGAGCCCGAGCATCAAGATCATTTATAGCACTCGTTGGAGTCTAGCTCGGTGGATCACGGAGTTTTGGATCGAGTCGGCTTGGAGACGGCGCTCTACAAGAAGACTTAGGTATCCTAATTTAGTTTGTGTTTTAAATCCATGTGTAAAGATTAGATAGTGTGATATGCTCAAGTTCACAATACACACACGTTTCATATTTTGGATATTGGTTTTTCGGGTTTTGGTTTAACCGATATTGATTTTCATGAATAGATGGTATCAATACAAGTTTACTTTGTTAAGTGTATAGTAGATATATTCTATATACATGTAAGCTTAATTTCCTAGACAAACTTATATTGAGATGCCTATTCATGAGGTTTGGTGTTTTGTGTTTTTTAACAAAACATATTTTGGAAATAAAAGACAAAAATAATGATATGTATATGTTTCATGTATATTGGACCTATGTCCATATGCAACATGCTTTAAAATGATTAAGTATCATGTTTTTGTATTTGGATAAGTTTTGGACAAAGTTTTTTTGAAAAGTCTAAGTTTGGAAAAATACAGGTTTTGATTTTCGAAAATATTTGTAAGACATAAAAATGGTTCAAAATGTTTGATAACTGTGTTTATCACATGTTTGTATAGCATATATAAAGTTAGAAACTATTTTTGTGGATTTTTAGAAGTTTTATGGGATTTTTTAGGATATTTTCTGACCCAGATTGCCTTCTGCCAGGCTCTGGCGGTCGACCGGGCCGGTCGACCGGACCCAGAGTCGGTCGACCGACGTGCACACACCTGTGGACGTTGGCCAGGCACTTGGGCGGTCGACCGTGCGGTCGACCGGCCGGTCGACCGCTGGCTTCCAACGGTCATATTTTTTACCGTTGGCGGTCGACCGGGCAGTCGACCGCCAGCCGCCAGGACTGACAAACAGTCCCAACGGCTAGTTTTTGATGGAGGGCTATTTAAGCCCCATTTCTTTGGGATTTTGGCAAGATTTTTCAGAGTAAAAATTTTCCTATTCTCTGGTTTTCAAAGCAAGTTTTCAAAAGTGTTTAAAGAGCAAAAAGATTCATCTTATTTGTTTTAAAGTGTTTTGTTTTATTTCAAAGAAAATAGGTTTTGGGAATTGTTTCTTGATCTAAAAATCTATATCTATTTGGTATTTTCCCAAGAGATTTTCTTTGATCAAAACACTTGTTTTCACTTGAGCTATATCTTCTATCCTATTCTATTAGGATCTTTATTTGTGGAAAAATTGAGTTTGTGGTCTTTTGTGATCACCTTGTTGTAAACCTTTCTTGTGGTTGCTCCCTCTTTGGTAGAGGTTGAGGTTGTGGTTTACTCCCTCTTGGTGTGGTGGAGTTGGTGGTGGATTTGTATCCCTCTTTGGTAGAGGTGGATTGTGGTGGCCTCGATGGAGGTTGTATTGGTGGATTTGGTGGAGTTCGGTACTCCGATCTTCGGTAGACCATTTGAATTGCCTCGGTGGCGGTTGTATTGGTTGAGAGAGGAGTTCGGTACTCCTTGTGGATTACAAATCCTTCTCGGTGAAGGCGGGGACGTAGAGCTCGGTGCTCGAACCTCGAAACACATCTTGTTGTTTGCGTTTGATCCATTGACTCTAAACTCTCTCTCTTTTTATTTCTGCATAGCATTATTCATATTGTCATATCTTATATACTTGTGTTGTGCCTTGCATTGATTCATTATTGCCTATCCCTATATGCTTAGATTGTTTGTGTGTGCCTCACTTGTGCTTAACCACGAGAGCTTCATATAACACCTCAACTCTTATTCAGAGGAATCAAGAGGAGTTAGTCCAGAGCCCTTCACGGGGAATTCGGCTACACTCGTTGGTTGCACTTGAAAATCACCTAGAGGGGGGGTGAATAGGTGATAATGCTAATTAATGCACAAATTTAAATTATGATGCAACAATCTCCCAAAACAAGACTAGAAGCCGGATTCCCCATGAAGGGCTCTGAACTCCTTTCTCGTGATTCCTCTGGATATGAGTTGGAGGTGCACAGTGCAATCTTGTTGTATGGGACTTTGATTGACAAGATGAATGAGAACAAGTGAATATTGCAATAAAAATAGAGAGCAAGTAATAAGAGCAATGAAAGCAAAGCAAGAAGCAAGAACAAGTAAACCAAACGCAAACACCGAGAATTTTTCCGAGGTTCGAGCACCCAGCTCTACGTCCCCGCCTTCCCCAGAAGGATTTCTAACCACTATAACTTCACAAAGATGTTACAAATACACCGGAGTACCCAACTCCACAATCTCAAGTACAAGTTCTCTCTTGGTGATCAAAAGACCACAAACTCTCTTTTGAAAAGTTCTCTTCCCTTACAAAAATCCTTGTAGAACAATGAGAGGATTGAAGCTCTTGTGTGTAAGTGGAAAAGAAAAAGAAATCAGAGAGTCTTTGGAAAAACACTTCAGAGAATGAGAGAAATTTTCAGTACAAAAACCAAGAAACAAAGCTCTTTTGAATGCCTTAAACTTTTGAAACTTTTGCAAATTTTTCTTGTAATCAACTTCACCCTAAACACCCCTATTTATAGTAGAGGGCTAGGGTTTAAAGATAAAACTCACTTAAGGCCAATAAGAAAGTATTAGGATCAGTAAATATCATTTAAACCCTTTTTAGAGAGAAAAAGACAAAAATTAAACAGCTCAGAAAACTAGCCGTTACTGTTCAAACGGCTCTCTCGGTCGACCGGTCGGTCGACCGAAGTACAAAAATAAGAGTCGTTGCCGGCTCTCGATCGACCGCTCGGTCGACCGAAAAATACAGAGAGCAAACGACTTACAGTCAGGCAGGTTTCGGTCGACCGCCCGGTCGACCGTGAGACGTGCACACGGATACGCACCTGCTGCCAGAACCTCGATCGACTGGGACGGTCGACCGACTTGACCTGACACAGGGTCGGTCGGCCGGTCGGCCGACCGGCTCAAGTCAAAAGTCAAAACAGAAATAGATTTATGAGGGAATTTAAAATAAAACAGAGTAGTTTTGAATAGAGATATATATAAAACATAAAAATGAGTTTGTAGGCAGAAGATTGTATACAAAAATATTTTATACATATTATAGGAAATATTTTTGGAAACAAGATGTGTGCAAAAACGTGTGTGATAGAGCTTCAAACCTATTCACTATTCTTTAACAAAACTATAAAACTAGAAACAAATCTAAAGAATTATCTTGAGCAATCTTGAAGTCTTGAGCCATGCAATGCCTTGCTAGAGCCTTCTCTTCTATGTTCCTTTCTTGATGTGCAAAACGCCTTCTTTACTTCATGAACCTAGAAGTTCTTGCAATAGCTAAGCAATGGCCTCCAAATATGGTACTAACCTGAAACTTATCTTAAATAAACTAATTAGTACCAAATAGCTCTTATTTGTTTTGTTATCATCAAAACTCTAAACAATTGGAGAGTGTAACCTTTTGGGCCAACAATCTCCCCCTTTTTGATGATGACAAAACAAATAGGCTATAAACAAAAATATAGGGGAGGAGAAAGCTCCCCTCAAATTATGCTATATTAAATAAGGAAAAATAATGTAATTTGTAATTTGCAAGTAAACATCATGAAACCAAAAACATAAACACCATGAGATATAAAACACTTGCAAAATACTTAAACTCAAATTACAAGAATTCGTGAAAACACATCAAAAACTAAAAACATATATAAACTCATATGGAACCAAAACCATATGAACTCATATTTCCATACATAAACTCATTCTCCCCCTTTTTGTCATACATCAAAAAGGGTTAAGAAAACATTTTTATTCAATAACACAAACATTAAGTTCACCACAAATGAATGAAAATCTAGCAAAATCAAGTGGTTTAGTGAAAATATCGGCAAGTTGCAAATCCGTAAAAACATAATCAATATCTATATCTCCTTTCTCAAAATGATCTCTAAGAAAGTGATATCTAATCTCAATGTGCTTGGTCTTACTATGTTGATTTGCATTCTTAGTCATGTGTATAGTACTAATCACAAAATATTTTTATATGGTTATAATGCAAATCATAATCAAGGAGAGTATGTTTCATCCAAAGGACTTGTGCACAACAAGCCCCCGCGGCAGCATACTCCGCCTCGGCGGTTGAGAGAGCTACGAAATTTTGTTTCCTAGAGGACCATGAAACAAGACAATTACCAAGAAATTGACATGTCCCACTAGTACTCTTTCTATCTACTCTACAACCCGCATAGTCGGCATCCGAATAACTCGTCATTGAGAAATCTCCGGTTTTCGGATACCATAGACCTATTCCAATTGTGCCCTTAATATAACGAATGATGTGTTTAACCGCAATAAGATGGGACTCTTTAGGACACGATTGAAATCTAGCACAAAGACGCACACTAAACATTATGTCCGGCCTACTTGCCGTCAAATACAAAAGACTACCTATCATGCTTCTATACAATTTAATATCAACATTGTTACCTTGGTCATCCTTATCAAGCTTGGTTGTAGTTGCCATCGGAGTGTTGCAAACTTTAGAGTCTTCAAGTCCAAACTTCTTTACGAGTTCCTTTGCGTACTTGGCTTGACATATGAAGTTCCCATCTTGCAATTGCTTGATTTGGAGTCCAAGAAAGAAATTCAATTCACCCATGGAAGACATTTCAAACTCACATTGCATAACCTTTTCAAACTCCTTGCATAAAAACTCATTAGAAGATCCAAAAATTATATCATCAACATAAATTTGCACAATTAAAATGTCATTATCAACATGCTTAGTAAAAAGAGTTGTGTCTACTTTGCCTTTAACAAAATCATTTAAAATGAGAAAACTAGAAAGCCTTTCATACCAAGCTTTTGGAGCTTGTTTCAATCCATACAAAACTTTATCAAGTTTAAAAACGAAATTAGGATGAACATGATCAACAAAACCGGGAGGTTGTTCAACATAAACTTCTTCATTTATAAAACCATTCAAAAATGCACTTTTCACATCCATTTGAAAAAGTTTAAAATTTTTAAAAGATGCAAAAGCTAGTGTCATCCGTATGGCTTCAAGCCGTGCTACGGGTGCAAAAGTCTCCTCAAAGTCAATTCTTTCAACTTGAGTGTAACCTTGGGCCACTAACCTAGCTTTATTCCTAATGACATTACCGGACTCATCCATCTTGTTTCTAAAGATCCACTTAGTACCAATTATTGGTCTATCGTGGGGCCTAGGAATAAGGTGCCAAACTTGGTTGCACTCAAATTGATTGAGTTCCTCTTGCATGGCTAGCAACCAATATGAGTCCGCCTCGGCTTCGAGGATGCTTTTGGGTTCAAAATGAGAAATGAAAGCAAAGTTACCACATAAGTCATGGAGCTTGGAGCGAGTTGTTACCCCTTTAGATACATCACCTAAGATGAGTTCCTTGGGGTGATTTGTAGCGTATCTCCAATCTTTAGGAAGCGGTTGAGAGCTTTCCTCTTTATCCTCTTGAACATCACCAATGGATTCTTTCTTTTCTTCTTGAGCGGGTGAGTCCTTCAAGGATAGTCTCTCCATGTCTTCACCTAATGGATCAATCTCTACAACATTCTCAACAACCACATTAGATTCTTCAAATTTAACATGCATGGATTCTTCAATGGTAAGTGAAGATCTATTGAATATTCTATAAGCTTTGCTAGTAGTAGAATATCCAATAAAGATTGCTTTATAAGCCTTAGCATCAAATTTACCCAAGTTATTTGTAGTATTCAAAACAAAACACTTGCATCCAAAAACTTTGAAATATGCAACATTAGGTTTTCTAAAATGATACATTTCAAAAGATGTTTTGGAAGAATTTTTACACAAATAAATATGATTTGAAATATAGCATGCGGTGTTTACGGCCTCGGCCCATAAATATTGAGGGAGGTCATATTCACTTATCATGGTCCTAACCATCTCTTGAAGTGTTCTATTTTTCCTTTCTATAACTCCATTTTGTTGTGGAGTCCTAGGACATGACATTTCATGCTTAATTCCCTTTTCATCACAATAAGTCATGAAGAGTTGGTAACAAACTCACCACCTCTATCACTCCTTATTTTCAAAATCGAAAAACCTTTTTCTTTTTCAACCCTTTTTCGAAAAATCTTGAAATGAGAAAAAGTTTGATCTTTGTGTTCCAAAAGAAAACCCAAGTAAATCGGGAAAAATCATCAACTAAAACAAATGCATATCTACTACCATTTAAGCTTTTAGTTTTAGTTGGTCCAAAAAGATCCATATGAATTAATTCTAATGGCCTAGTTGACATGATATCCTTGATTGGTTTGAAGGAAGACTTGGTTTGTTTCCCAAGTTGGCATGCACCACAAATGCGGTCTTTCTCAAACTTCAAGCAAGGTATACCCTTCACCAATTTCTTAGAATTAATCCTAGAAAGATGGTCAAAAGATGCATGTCCTAATCTTCTATGCCAAAGCCAAGAATTTTCATCAAAAGCATTCAAGCATTTAGTAGAACAATCTAAATTAAGCATGTCATTGATATAAACATTATTGTCACGAAAACTGGTGAGAATACAATCATTTGTTTTAACATAAAAAATCTTGCAAGAAGAATCATCAAAAACAACTTTAAGTCCACGGTCACAAAGTTGACTAATACTAAGCAAGTTATGCTTCAAACCATCAACAAGAGCTACATTTTCTATAATAAGAGATGCACCAATTTGAATGTTACCTATACCGATGATAGTTCCCTTGGAGTCATCCCCAAAGGTGACGGTGCCACCTTCCATGTACCTTGATAGGGTTGTAAAGTTATTGATGTCCCATGTCATGTGTCTTGAACAACCACTATCAAGGTACCACCGCTCCTTACGTCTTGGAGCCTTGGTGTGTACCTACATCAAATAGTTTAGGACTTGATTTTGGTACCCACATTTTCTTGGGTCCTAAGAGTTAGTGCCATGAACCCAAACAAGATTATTTGATCTATTTACTTGGTCATAACAAAACTTAACCAAATGTTCATTCTTACCACAATAAGTACATCTATACACTCTACCATATTTAAAAGCATAGTGAGTGTGAGACTTGTGAGCATGTGTGGATTTAGCATGAGTGTGGTGTGAAGTGTGAGCATGAGGAATCTTAACATGAGAATCTTTAGCATGAGAGGTGTGCTTTTTAGAATACATTTCTTCAAGTTTCTTAGTGTTAAAAGCACAATCCTTCAAAACCTTTTCAAAGTCAACAATTCTAGTTTTTAAAGAAGAAATTTTTTTCATCAATCTTTGGAAATTTTGCTTTACATGCAACTTTGTAAGCACTGAATTCATTTTGAGTAGAAATGAGATTGGAAGAAATTTCATCTTTTTCTCTAGAAATAATAGCAAGTTGATTTTTAAGAAAAGCAACTTCCTTTTCTAATTTAGAGCATTCAATCTTTTTATTATCATAGGTTTCGGAGAGTTCAACAAAAGCATGTACAATAACTTCTTTGCTTAATTCATCATCTTCATCAAGAGGTTGTGGGGTTACCTTTGGTGTGTTTGCCATGAAAACATGTTCGCCGTGTCCACCTCATCTTCGGATTCGCTTTCCGAATCCCATGTGGCTTTGTAGGCTTTCTTTTCCACCGGCTTCTTTGGCTTGAAGGAGGAAGTCATCTTCTTCTTGAAATCCGGGCAATCCACCATGATGTGTCCGGGCTTTTGGCAATTATAGCAAATGATTCTTCTCTTTTCTTTTCCTTCAAACTTTCTTCTAAAGTTGATTTTGTTCCTCCGGTACATCCTCTTTACGTTTCGCACAAGGAGGGAGAGCTCCTCATCTTCTTGTTCATCTTGTTCATCGTCATCAAGAGTGGATGAAGACTTGAAAGCAATGGATTTCTTCTTTTGAGGAGCGGCATCTTCTCTTGCCTTCTTTTCCATTTCATGAGTCTTCAAGTTGCCGATGAGACTAATGAGGTCCATTTCGTCCTTGTCATTCAACTCTTTCAAGGTGGTGGCTTTTATCTCCCATGAAGAAGGAAGAGCCCGAATCACTTTTCGCACCTTTTGGTCATTGGAGATATTATCACCTAAAGAGGAAAGAGCATTGGTGATTTTAGTAAACCTTGTAATCATGCAATCAATAGATTCATCATCAATCATTTAAAAGATTCATATTGGGACCTCAATAGATCTATCTTAGCTCTCTTGACTTGTGATGTCCCCTCGTGTGTGACCAACAAGTGTTGCCAAATCTCATAGGCGGATTGGCAATGAATTACCCGTGTAAAGTCATCCTCATTCAGGCGGTTAGGAGGGAGTTTTGGGCCTTTGAGTTAGCCTCATATTCTCTAAAGGAAAATTCGGTCCAAGTGCTTTCATCACTATTAGGTACAACATAGGGTTTGGTCAAGGATTTAGCAACTAAGCTACCTAAAGATTGTAAGAAAATAGTCATCCTAACCTTCCAAGTAGGGAAATTAAGTCCATCAAATTTAGGAGGGGTTTTGATGTTATCGGCCATGTTTACTAGTGAATGAATGGATGAATGCAAATGTTGATTAGCAAATTTTAAGGATCTCTCTAAGGATGTTAAGCCAAACCTAGAGTCCAAGCTCTGATACCAATTGAAAATCACCTAGAGGGGGGGTGAATAGGTGATAATGCTAATCAATGCACAAATTTAAATTATGATGCAACAATCTCCCAAAACAAGACTAGAATCCGGATTCCCCGTGAAGGGCTCTGAACTCCTTCCTCGTGATTCCTCTGGATATGAGTTGGAGGTGCACAATGCAATCTTGTTGTATGGGACTTTGATTGACAAGATGAATGAGAACAAGTGAATATTGTAATGAAAATAGAGAGCAAGTAATAAGAGCAATGAAAGCAAAGCAAGAAGCAAGAGCAAGTAAACCAAACGCAAATACCGAGAATTTTTCCGAGGTTCGGGCACCCAGCTCTACGTCCCCGCCTTCCCCAGAAGGATTTATAACTACTATAACATCACAAAGATGTTACAAATACACCGGAGTACCTAACTCCACAATCTAAAGAACAAGTTCTCTCTTGGTGATCAAAAGACCACAAACTCTCTTTTGAAAAGTTCTCTTCCCTTACAAAAATCCTTGTAGAACAATGAGAGGATTGAAGCTCTTGTGTGTAAGTGGAAAAGAAAAAGAAATCAGAGAGTCTTTGGAAAAACACTTCAGAGAATGAGAGAAATTTTCAGCACAAAAACCAAGAAACAAAGCTCTTTTGAATGCCTTAAACTTTTGAAACTTTTGCAAATTTTTCTTGTAATCAACTTCTCCCTAAACACCCCTATTTATAGTAGAGGGCTAGGGTTTAAAGATAAAACTCACTTAAGGCCAATAAGAAAGTATTAGGATCAGTAAATATCATTTAAACCCTTTTTAGAGAGAAAAAGACAAAAATTAAACAGCTCAAAAAACTAGCCGTTACTGTTCAAACGGCTCTCTCGGTCGACCGGTCGGTCGACCGAAGTACAAAAATAAGAGCCGTTGCCGGCTCTCGGTCGACCGCTCGGTCGACCGAAAAATACAGAGAGCAAACGACTTACAGTCAGGCAGGTTTCGGTCGACCGCCCGGTCGACCGTGAGACGTGCACACGGATACGCACCTGCTGCCAGAACCTCGGTCGATGGGACGTCAACCGATTGACCTGACACAAGGTCGGCCGGCCGACCGGCTCAGGTCAAAAGTCAAAACAGAAACAGATTTATGAGGGAATTTAAAATAAAATAGAGTAGTTTTGAATAGAGATATATATAAAACATAAAAATGAGTTTGTAGGCAGAAGATTGTATAAAAAATATTTTGTACATATTATAGGAAATATTTTTGGAAACAAGATGTGTGTAAAAACGTGTGTGATAGAGCTTCAAACCTATTCACTATTCTTTAACAAAACTATAAAACTAGAAACAAGTCTAAAGAATTATCTTGAGCAATCTTGAAGTCTTGAGCCATGCAATGCCTTGCTAGAGCCTTCTCTTCTATGTTCCTTTCTTGATGTGCAAAACGCCTTCTTTACTTCATGAACCTAGAAGTTCTTGCAATAGCTAAGCAATGGCCTCCAAATATGGTACTAAACTGAAACTTATCTTAAATAAACTAATTAGTACCAAATAGCTCTTATTTGTTTTGTTATCATCAAAACTCTAAACAATTGGAGAGTGTAACCTTTTTGGCCAACAGCACTAAGTGTTGTTGCAAATTAGTTTTGTAATTCCGCATTTAGTTCTTAGATTAGTCTTATCACCTATTCACCCCCCTCTAGGTGATTTCAGTCAGTGCCTTAAACTTGGAAGCGTAAAGAGCCCCATCCCATTCTGCTGGGTAGGGCCAGATTATCCCCACATCTTGAAGACCGCCTCGATTTGCTAGGGTTTTGAAACGTTGCTTTTATTTACTCATCCTCTTGAAATGACTGTTTTCATTTTCTAGGTTATCCTCCTCTTCAGATTGGGGGGCTCTGAGTTGGAATGCTCTTCACTCCCAGTGTTTGCAGAAGATGAGCTCTCCCCTTCATTCCTTTTACCCTTGAACTTCTTGGAAGGAGTGTTGTCCTTTGGTTTTTTTCTTAAGCAGTTGTGAAAGCATTTGCTTAAGAGTATCGATAAATTCCTACTGAGCTCGAATCATATCGAGTTGTTTCCTTTGGACTAAGTCCTGCTCTTCAAATTGCCTGGCCATTTCTTTGAGAGTGCCTTCCATGTAAGCAAAAGCTGTAGTCTCTAAACTAAAATTTGAAGACTAGGATTCGATGATGGCGGAGTGCTCATCGTTCACCTCAATTCTCCTGGATAACAGACTGTAAGTAATATATCTGTAAACAAACTGAGAAGTAAAATTGCTTACATGTTACTTTCACATAAATCACACAGTTGGGATGAAGAGACTGAAATGACTAGAAAAATACAATTCAATTATTAAGACAAATAATATTTTTGTATTTTAAATAAAAGCGTCCATTGTAAAAAATTAATGAATATACTGATTAATAAATTCTTAATATGTTATTTTGACGTTAATATCGATACAATATATTAATTACATAGTTTTCAATGTTAATAAAAACTGCGACCACGATCGCAGTTATTTATAATCAGATATCAATATAACTACGAATACATTGGCAGTCATATTGCACGATGAAATGTCATTTTAAATGAACTGCGACTATAATCGCAATATGTAATAAGAAATGCAAAGTACTCATTGCATATCATAACTGCGATCAAGGTCGCAGTATACAAAAAATATATAAATTTTGCTCTCATTAAGCACTTACGATGAGGCATATGGAATACAATGCTGATGAGACACGTGAATTCTTAGTCACAATTCACACATTACAATATTTTTTAATTTATAAAATACGACCCAGGTTGCAGTCCTAACAGTATTTAGATATTCTCAAACTAGATTAGCACTGCGACCATGATCACAATCCTCATATAACACAATTTTCAATCTTATATTAGGATTGTGACCCTAACCGCAGTTAGTAAAATCATGTGTACCTTAATACTGCGACCTTAGTCATAATCCTCACAAAATACTATATTTCACTATATTCAATCAAGTAAAGCACTGTGACCATAGTAAATTTAAATATCTAGAAAAAAAACAATCAATAAAACTTAATTTATAGTTCATATCATAAAACTCTGAAAAAAATAACACATTCCACTGATACAATTCTTTGAAAAATTCCTAATAAATGCAACTCCTGCTTCCTTTTCGGTGCTAACATCAGGTACTATTTTCTCTGTAAACAAAAAAAAGAGAAAAATCATTGGTTGTGTAAGACAAAAATACTCTTGGGGTCCTCCAGCCATAAATGCTTCAATTTTATCCCTTCTTCGTATTCTCAACCGTCACCACTAATACTAATTGTAACTGTTCACGTCGTTTCAGAGTATTGGCTTTTTTGGAGTGCGTGTAAGTATTATAAATTAAAGATCTGATTTCCAAATGTCAATTTATATTGTTCTTTGACAATCTGGTTTCTAAATTTCATCATGCAATTTATCCTTGAATCATGTCTTCCTCATCTTCTTTTTCTAAACAATCTAATTTCACCTTCACTCATTCTCCCACATGTCCGCTTTCTCCAGGGGAGTCTAGTGATTCTGATAGCAATTTGGACTTCTCTTCTTTTGACTATTTTCTTTCTATCAAATATTCTTGCTTCTGATCTTTATCTTCATGGGGATCAAGTTTTGTTGGGACCTGGTGAGGAGCTTATCCCTCTGCCATTTTACGAAGAAATGCTTGATAAAAGCATGTCCTATGATGTTGAAGATGGGCTTTCTTCCAGCGTGTCCTCTAGAGGTTCTTCTCCATATGGGTCAGAGGAAGAACAAAGTACAGACAACCCATCTGGAAGTTTCTCGATGACCCAAAGTATCCTCCAAAAGAGAAAGGAAGCGAGGAGGTCAATGAGGGAGGAGAGGAGGAAAGCGAGGAGAAAGAGGAAGACCAAAAAAATGAAAAGGACGATTTTGATTATGATGGTGATTACAAAGAATATGATTTTCTGTTCTTTTAATAATCACTTTCTTTTATCTTCTTTTTTAAATATTTTAATGCTATTTTTTTAAAGTCTCTTTCTGACTATATGATATGTTATAAATCAAATTTTTTTTTTAAATGTTCTTTCATGCTTTTTAATTACATGTACAAGTATGTATCTTTCATGCTTTTTTAATTCACAGTGATCACAAAATTTTGAAAAAATTGTGGTTTTATAAAGACTGCGACCATGATCGCATTTCTCATAAAAATTTAGAATTATATTCTAATATTTAATGGGACCATTATTTTTTGGTGAAAAACAATGGTTGTGCAAGATAAAGAAGAAAGATGAAATGCAGTCATTATATAATTTAGGTCATCATATCATGACAAATATATTTATGTACTACAAATAGTGTAAATTTTTATTAAGACTGTGACTATGATCGTAATGTGTAATCAGAATGCAAAGTTCTCATTGTACATCAGAATTGTGACCAAGGTCGCAATGCACAAATAATATATAAAACTATATTAGGACTGCGACCCTAGTCGATATTGAAAGCAAGAATTCATTATAGTGAATCAAGTAAAATACTGCGATTATGGTCACAATCCACAGTTCATTAAATTCTATCTTGATACTGTGACCTTAGTCGTAGTCCTCACAAAACACTATAGTTCAGTATATTCAATCAAGAAAAATATTGCGACTATGTTCACAGTATGTAATCAGAAATACAAAGTTCTCATTGTACATCAGCATTGTGACCAAGGTCGTAGTACACAAATAATATATAAAACTATATTAGGAATGCGACCCTAGTCACAGTCAATAAAATCTTGTCTATATTGATATTGTGACCTTAGTCGCAGTCCTCACAAAACACTATACTTCATATCTAAAATTCTAAAACAAAATTAATTTGTAATTAATATCATTAAATTCTGAAACCATAAAATATCACATTTAAGTAAAATATGACATTTTTATAGGTTTCACATGATACAATCCATTGCTAATATTCCTAATAAATTCAACTCTAGTTTCATTTCGGTTCCTAACATTAGATATTATTTCCTCTGTGAATTAAAAATAGAGAAAAATCAATTCATGAAAGATTGAACATTCATGCATAGAAATATTAGACAAAGTGATGTAAATATTTTAATAAGTAAGATGCATAAGATATACGAGTAAGATATCATACCAATCATGGACAACCAGTCTTATAATACTCCAAATAATAACTAATATGCATAAGATACATGAGCAAGATTTGTATTACCTTGATTTTGACACAAATTTATAGTGTTTTAAATTCAATATTCTTGTATCGAGCATTCAATATCAATCTGTGTAGTATATAAGATTTTGGAATATAATTAACATGATTGTGCCAAATGATGCACGAAATATGTTTACAAAGAATCCCCTCGATTTCAAATAAGACACAACTACACATGACATGAAGCTCATCGCAAATCTCATAACTCACTTTATCTCATTCATCTTTGGATTCAAAGAAGTCACTAACCAAATAAGTTATTCTTGATCTTTCATTTGCCAACTCTTCAAAAAAAAGGTGTCATCACAATAGTCCATTTTTTTAAATATCTTAAAAATCTTTCTAGTATAACACTTCGCAACTTATATTTTATATGAATTTGAGGTATAATTAGGCACACAATTCAAACACAAAAAGTCTTCTTAAGACTTAGCTCTATGATAAGCGGCAACAGCTTCATCATGTCGGTTGACAAATGTTGGCCCAATGGCCTTCCACTCTAGTTTTGATGATGATCAACACTCATGTAGTTATGTTTACTAATATTCTTGTGTTTCTAAGTTTCAGATCATTAACAGGATATTAGGTTGGTGATTAGCTTCAACAAGATGATTAGAAGCTATTCATGATGATTCCGGTGCCAAAGCTTAAAGATCATACCTTTGCACTTGGAGAATCACGGAGTTTGGACCGAGTCTACTTGAAGATGAAGATCGTCAAGAAGACTTAGGTATCTAGTTTAGAGTTTGTGTTTTAGATCCATATTGTAAAGGTTAGTTTAGTTGATATGCTCAAGTGCACAAAACACACACGTTTCATGATTTGATTTTTGGTTTTCATGAATAATAGATCAAAACAAGTTTACCTTATACCTATGTATATTAGATATGTTCTAGATATACATACATGCTTTAAACTTGCTAGACAAACTTATTTTGACTATCCTATTCATGTTTGGAAAATTCTAGTTTGATAAAATACAAGTTTTGTTTTTGACAAAATTGGCAAGACACAAAAATGAATTGATATGATTGATATATGTCTTGAAATTTTTATCACAAGTTTGGTTATCAAAGTAAAATGATAAAACAAGTTTTAGAAAAACATATTTTTAAAAACAGTTTTTATTGTGATTAAAACTATTTTTAGATTTACTGTGAATTTATGGTATTTTTATTGAGTGAAAAGACCTATTTTCAAATCCCGTATCTGTGCTGTTCTGCACTGTGCCTGCCAGGCCAGTTCGGTCGACCGGACCGGTCGACCGCACCAAGTGGCCGGTCGACCGGGTCGGTCGACCGATGTGCACAGACGTGCACGCTGGCTACACATTGTAGTCGGTCGACCGGACCGGTCGACCGAGTTGAGAGTTCAACTCTCAGGATGTTTCGGTCGACCGGGCCGGTCGACCGCTAGTGCCCAACGGTCACTTTTCTGACCGTTGGCGGTCGACCGGGCCGGTCGACCGACGCCTGTCAGAGCTGCCAGCTCAGCTCTAACGGCTAGTTTTCTGTTGGCCTATATAAACTCCATCTCTTGGGGATTTTGGCCAAGTTTTTAAGGAGAAAAATATCTGGTTTCTAGAGGTTTTAAAACAAGTTTTCAAAAGTGTTTGGGCTTTAATTCTTCAATCTTTATTGTTTTAGGTTTTTGGAAAAATCAAAGAAAAGAATATTTTGGGAGATTTGTCTTGGTTTTCAATCTATATCTTTGGAAGGATTTTCCCAAGTGATTTTCTTTGTTGCTAGTTTTCCAAACACCTAGTTTTCCACACTTGAGCTATCTTCTATCCTAAACTATTAGGATCTTGTTTTTGTGGAAAAAGAAAAGAGAAAAAGAAAGAGAAGAGTTTGAGGTTGTTTGTTGTAAACCTCTTGTGTTGTAACCCTCCTTTATTTGTGAATCCCTCTTCGGTAGAGGTGATCGGAGTGGTATTGGTTTGGATCCCTCAAGTGTGAGGTGATTGGGATTGTGTTTGTAAGCCTCTTAGGTAGAGGTGTGGTTGTTGGTTGACACCTCTAGTGTGAGGTGTTGTGGTTTGTATTGAGAGAGGAGTTCGGTACTCCTTGAGTTGTAGAAATCCTCTTCGGTAGAGGTTCCCTCGGTGGAGTTGAGATAGTGGAAATCCTACACGGTGGTGTAGGCGGGGATGTAGAACAAGGTGCTCGAACCTCGAAACAAATCTTGGTGTTTGCGATTGCTCCCATTGTCTCTCTAACTCTCTCTCATTTACTTTGTGCAAAGCATCATACTTCATATCATCATATTTGCTTGTGTTGAGCATAACTCATATTGCCATATCATATTGCTTGGGTTGCCTTGCATTATTTTATATTGCTATATCCTTTATTGCTTGGCTTGATTGTGTGTGCACATTGCTTGGATTGCTTGTGTGTGTGTGCCTAACTTATACTCATCCAACAAGAGCTTCACATAGCGCCTCAACCCATATCAAGGGGAATCAAGAGGAGTTTAGTCCAGAGCCTCGCAAGAGGAATTCGGCTACACTTGTTGTATTGTATTAGTTTGTGCATAATTTGCATTAGCTTCCGCATTTAGCGCACTTAGTTTGCATTAAGTTTATTAGATTAGCACTTACATCTATTCACCCCCCCTCTAGGTGTTTTTCAACAAACTCAACAAGTTTTGTGTTAGCATTCATGAACCTATCAAAAAAGAATTAATACTCTCACTCCTTCGACTAGTTATCATTTCCGCCCAAAAATATCCTTCAGATATGCGTTTACCCAATATGTTCGCAATCTGTACATTTTTAGCAACCAACTATCTTTTTCTTCATCTATATCATATTTTCTCTTCATCACTCTCCAACATTCCTCATATGAGCTTATATCACGAGAGTAATACCAAATATTAAAATCAATAGAAAATCCATCGCCATATTTGTTCAACAAGGAGATTTGTTACTCAATAATATGTTTCTTTATATGCCAGAACAAAACCGGTGACGAGCATTAGAAAATACTATCTTGATACCTTACCTATTTGGGCATCTTGATCAGTAATGATTGTGTTTGGTGCAACTCCATTCATGTATTTGAGCCATTTCCTGAAAAGCCAAAAGAATATATCAATTTGCTCATCTGCGAGCAATGCACAATCAAACAAAGTAGATTATTGATTATGATGTACTCCTGTGAATGGAGCGAATGGAAAGTTCAGATGATAAGTCTTGTACGTGGTATCAAATAATACTACATCAGAAAAACTTAAATAAGAAATCTTTGCTCTTTCATCAATCTAAAATATACTTTTTAGTGTACCTATATGATCAACCTCAATGGCAAAGAAAAATCTTGGATATATATATATATATATATATATATATATATATATATATATATATATATATATATATATATATATATATATATATATATATATATATATATATATCCCTCCTATCTTGAAAAGATCTAATGATAGATATAAACTTATGGCTAATGTTTTTGCTATTATGTCATATATAAACAATACATTGTTGTACACTTACTTATTTATAATCTTCTCCGGTATTCATTGAATTAACCACATGGGTAATATTAGAAGGACGCATTCTCACATCATTCAAATTGGTCATAATAGTTTTCTCACCTTTGATCGATGTATCTGATGAAAGTAAAAGTGATGCACCTTTTCGAGGCTTGATAATACATGCGAATGCGAGTCAGCAAACATGATATCCTTTCAATACCTTTGTCTGGTAATGAACGTGAACGAATATGCATCTCAACAAAACAACTAATTCTATTATCAATACAATGGTTGACAGTAAGTTCTTCTTGTCTTTTATCTCCCAATCTCTTTACATCCTCCTTGTTGCAATAATACTTTTCACAAATAACTTCGTATTGAGACCTCTGTGATTTATCTATCCTTTTTTCTCACTCTAAATCCCTTATTCCTTGCATGCACATTATAGAAGTCGTATGCCTCATCATATGATGCAAATTCCTTTCCTACAGAAACAATTTTACTTACAGATTTGTCAATTTGCAAATTCATTTCCTATAAAAATAAGTTCACTTTCATTTAATAGAGTTCACGGCCTTTTATAAATTATTGAATTAAAGAACAAAAATAAGAAAGACTTGGACTATGATCGTGGTCCTAATATAAGAAAGGACTATGACTAAGTTCGCAGTTTACAACCATGCAAAAAAAATCAAATCGCAAAGGACTGGGACTAAGATCGCACTCCTAATAGAAGATGAAAAATTGTTTTATTGAGCACTATGAGCATAGTGGCATTACTAAATTAAACTTATAATATCTGTGTCTAAGAAATTAATCAAGAAGTAATCAAATTGCTTTAGAACTGTGATTAAGATCGCATTATTACTACAAAAATATAAAAGATTTTTGATGAGGATTGCGATCTAATATGAATCTTGTAAGTGCGACTGAAGGGCACAGTTTAAATATAAATAGAAAAATTATTTTTTTGTGAAGACTGCGAAGAACAATGACATAAATAATACATAAATAAGAAAAAATAAACTAACCTCTCTCAGCATCCAAAGTTCTTTATGTTGTTGTTGTTATTTCGTTAGTTGATTCAATTGTACTTGAAGACATCGAATTCAGATTGAGTTGGGGGGAGAGTCAGCAACGCCGGTGGCGAGTGAAAATACACCTAGAGGGGTGAATAGGTGTACTAACTAATCTAATGACAAATGATGCAGAATTAAAAACTCAATTGCAACACACTATAAACCAAAGAGTGTAGCTGAATTCCTCGTGAAGGGCTCTGGACTATCTCCTCGAGATTCCTCTAGATTAAGAGTTGAGATGCTATATGAAGCTCTCATGGTTCAACCAAGTATTGGCACACACAACTATATCTAGCATATGAATATGTGCAATATAAAGTAAGAGTTTAGAGATAGTGGATCAAACGCAAACACCAAGATATGTTTTAAGGTTCGAGCCACTGCTCAACATCCCCGCTTTCACATAGAAGGATTTCCACTACGTCCACACAGGACCTCCCATAAAAGGAACCCCCACCGAGGAATTTGCAATTACAAACTTGGAGCATACAACTCCTCTCTTCAATACAACTACCTCTACTCAAGAGGCAATGCACAAAACTAAAACTCAATCACCTTTACACAAGAGAGATGGGCACAAAGCCAAAACAACAATCACCTCTATACAAAAGGAATGGGCACAAAGCCAAAACAACAATCACCTCTACACAAGAGGGATAAGGCACAAAGCCAAAACTCAATCACCTCTACACAAGAGGGATAGGCACAAAGCCAAACCACAACCACAATCACCAAAGCTCAACCACAATCACCTCCATACAAGAGGGATAACCACAAACCCAAAGCAAAACTCCAATCACTTCTACACAAAAGGGATAGGCAAAGCCAAAGCAAATAAGAGATTACAACACTTGGTGATCACAATAGACCACAAACAATTTTTCTCACAAAAATAAGATCCTATAGATAGGATAGATATGATAGCTCAAGTATGAGAAAATAAAGTGTTTGAAAATGAAAATAACAAAGAAAAATACTTGAGAAAAACACAAGATAGATATTGAAATAAAGATCAAAACTAATTCCCCAAAGACTCTCTTTTTTTTTTTTGATTTTTTTAACAGTTTAAAACCAAATAAAAAATAGATCTTTTTATCTCAAAAACTCATTTCAAAACTTTCTATAAACACTTGAAAGATGGAAGAAGAGCTCTCTCAAAATCTTATTGAAAACAGCCCAAGAGAAGGCCTATATATAGGATCTCCAAATTCTAGCCGTTGGCAGCCAGAAAAGGTCAGTTTTGACCTTCTGGTCCACCGACCGATCGACCGTTCAATGGTCAAATTTCTGACCGTCGGGCCTCCGGTCGACCACTTGTCGACCGGGTCAAGCCTATCTGTCGACACCCGGTCGACCGGCACTACCCGAAGTTGGGTAGTTACAGTCGGTCGACCGGCCTTGTGCACGTCCTCCTGCACATTGATCGACCGGTCCGGTCAACCGACCTTTGGTCCGGTCGACCATCCGGTCAACCGCCAGCAGGTTCTGGCATGAATTTTAAGGTATGAAAACTGTCTTTTAATCTCCAATAAAATCCCATAAATTCTACAAAAATTAGTTCTTATAAAAATATTGAAGAATAAATATGTGTGACCAAAAATCAACACATATTACAAACTATTTGAACTATTTTTGTGATATAAAATATTTGACCTTAAACAAAAACCGTATTTTTCAAAACTTAGATTTTGAAAAGAAAAGTTGTTTTCTCCAAAACTCTAAACACATGAAATAGAATCATCAAAGTAAATTTTTCTAATTGAAGCACAGATGTATATAGATGAAATCCAATATACATTAAATCATGTAAACTTATTTTGATTCTATCTATTCATGAAAAATCATATATATGTATATTTGAAATTCAAAACCAGTTAAAACCGAAAACCAAACGTATTGAACTTTTGTGTGTGTGTGAACTTGAGCATATCAACATTAGTCTATCTTACACAAGATCTAAACACAAACTTAAACTAGACAAACCGAAGTCTTCAAGTCAACTCGATCCAAACACGATCCAAGAGCTTGACTCAACCGAGTGCTAGATGCGATCTTGACGCGCGAGCTCTTGAATCTTCATGTGTTAGCTTTAAAACTCCTTTGTTGAAGGTAAGCACCTACTAAGATCTTGATAGTAAATCTGAAACTATATAAACACATGATCATTAGTACTATAACTACATGAGTTAATCATCATCAAAACTAGAGTGATGGGTCTTTGGCCAACAGCGAGATAGGATCGCGGGTGAGGAATTAACGATGGGGCTTAACATCAAGGAGGATCGAGGGGTCGAGAGATACGAGACGAGATAAATCTGATAGAGGAAGATATCGGATTGAGAGAGAGATCGAATGCTCGCGCGAGAGATAGATAAAAAAATAATAGGAGTGAGAGAGAAAATAATGAGAGAGAATATACAGCCCATCCCAAAAAAAATGTCATTTTTGAAAAGCGGGGTCTTTCAGAAATTTTAGTTTTTCTTGAAAAGCGGGATCTTTTTGAAAATTACCACGATATGTGATTGAGATTCAGATATATCACCGCCAGCTGAGGGAAGTCTTTTAGCTGGAAGGTACATCTCTCTCTCTCTCTCTCTCTCTCTCTCTCTCTCTCTCTTTCTATATATATATACATATATATATATATATATATACATATATATATATATATATATATATACATATATATATATATATACATATATATATATATATATATATATATATAATATATATATATATATATACATATATATATATATATACATATATATATATATATATATACATATATATATATATATATATATATATATATATAATAGAGAGAGAGACTTGTGTAGTCCAGGAAGGATTCGGCTTATTTGAGTCCGAATCCTTCCCACTTAAATACATTCATACATCATCTAAATACAAGATCCATTCCCTTGAAGTTGATCTATTATTATTTCAAGTATCTATAGGCCAAAAATCATGTAATTTAATACTTTTTTCCCATGCATCAAGTAGGAGAAAACTGTCGGTCTAAATAGTAAGTTGGTTAGTTTAACGGTGTAGATAATTTGAAACTTAACAAAAATTGGTTTCTAGGGATTTTAAATGTTTAGATATGATAAAATAGCCTGATCAAGAATTTGTATGTCTAAATACATAGATCTAACCAACTCACTGTTTTTGGCCGTCCACTTTGCGCCGCTTCATGAACGGACAAAAAACATTCGAAACACTTGATTTTTTATTTTTAGTTATTTTAAATAATGTAGATCAACTTTAATGGAGTGGATCTTGTATTTGAATGTCAGATGTTGGTATTTGAGTGGGAAAGATTTGGGCTCGAATCCTTCCGATACTACACGAGTCTATCTCTCTCTCTCTCTCTCTCTCAATAGATACACACACACACACACACACACACACACACACACACACACACACACACACACACATACATATATATATATATATATAGAGAGAGAGAGAGAGACTTGGCTCCTTTCAAAAGATCCGGACACAAATCTTTCCCACTGAAATTCAACCTCCAGACATTAAAATGCAAGATCCACTCCGTTGAAATTATTTACATTATTTGAAGTCTCTTAAAATTAAAAATCATGTCATTTGAATATTTTTTTCTTATCCATCAAGTGGGCGCAAAACGGACGGCTGAAAGTAGTAAGTTGTTTAGTTTAACAGTGTATAATATTTGAAATCTAACAAAAAATGGTATTATAGGGTTTTTAAACGTTTAGATCATGATCCAATAGTCGGATTGATAATTTGCATGTCTAAAGTCATATATCTAAGCAAAATACTGCTGTCCATTTGACGCATACTTAATGAATAAGTAAAAAGTATTCAAATAACATGATTTTGTTTTTAAAAGACTTCAAATAATGTAGATCAACTTCAATGGAGTGGATCTTGCATTTGAATGTCGGGAGATTGAATTTCCATAGAAAGGATTCGGCCTCAAATCCTTTTGAAAGGAGCCAAGTCTCTCTCTCTCTCTCTCTCTCTCTCTATATATATATATATATATATATATATATATATATATATATATATATATATGGGCTTACTGTACCTCAGCCTGCAGGCTGAGAGAGTTTCTCAGCCTGTGGGACGTGGCTGAATATAGGCCACACATCGGTCGCAGAGTGTGGGCGCCAAAAAAAATCAAAAAATCCCGCCTAAACAATCGTGAAACAAATTGACAAAAATACCCCTTTTATATGACGACTGCGACTTCTAGCATTGAAAAGTAAAAAAACATTCCATGGTCGCAGACTTAATACAGAATAAAGAATACCAGACAAAAAATGCTATCGTATAGCAATGCGACCTCCTAAGTACTACGACCAAATTCGCAATCTTCTTTCTCATGCCTTATGTAAAAGAAGTAATTAATATTATATCTACCGTGATACAACAACAGTCTAGAAAAAAGAGACGCACTAATGTTAATCTCCGAGAAAGGTAAGATGTGCACCATACGTAATCTAAAGATATAAGCAAACAATTCTATAAAAAGTTAATTTGTACTACACGTATTAAACCATACTCAACCGTCCCCTGTAACAATTATTGTTACTATTCATGTTCTTCCACAATATTTATCTTTATATAATGCTTGTAACTAATATATTATCTCATACCTACAAACTATATTTTTGCTCTACCTTTTCAATTTGATTACAAAACTTTTTTAAAAAAATTCATTCTTGAATCATGTCTTCCCCACCTTCTTCCTCTGATCACGTAGATTTCAACTTCAATCGTTCCCCCACCGGTCCTTTTTCCTCAGGATATTCTAGTGAATC
This sequence comes from Agave tequilana, assembly GCA_038442645.1. Taxonomy (NCBI): domain Eukaryota; kingdom Viridiplantae; phylum Streptophyta; class Magnoliopsida; order Asparagales; family Asparagaceae; genus Agave; species Agave tequilana. The sequence goes on from JAVJIF010023866.1 coordinate 64,131, forward strand.
TGATACCAGTCTGGACTTCACCCTTTTGACTATCTAACTACATCAAATAATGTATTAACTGATCCTCCTATTCATGAGGATGATGAAGTTTTCATGTGGGTTAGTGAGGAAGACATTATTCCTCTGCCACTTGACGGAGACATGCTTGATGAAAGCATGACCTCTGATGTTGTAGGCTCGCTTTCTCGCAGCAGGTCAGACGAAGAGCTTGATATAGACAATCCATTCTGGGAGTTTATCGGTGAAAAAAAATCTCAAAAACAGGAAGATGATGAGGAAATAACTGATGAAGAGGAAGACCAGGAGAATGAAGACGACGAATCTGCTTATGATGGTGATAATGACGAGGATTAGGATTTCCTGATCTTCTGATATTCAACCAAATTTGTCTTCTTTTAAAAAGCTTTTAATTCTCTTTTTTTGTAAGGTCTCTTTCTCACTGTATTAACTTATAAAGCTCTTTTAATTACATATCCGGTGTTCTTAAACACAGCGACCTTAGTCGCAGTACTGCGATCATAGTCGCAGTCCCATGGTCGCATAATATATATAAAAAAACCAATTTAATTGTTCATAGGAGTATCAGACAACATTCAGAAATTATACGAAGGACAAATATTTGATGACTAACAGTTGACAATTTATGGTCGCAGTTACTTAATCATTTATCAGTTCCCAATACGACTATGGTCGCAATAATGAACTGTTTTGGAGTTCAAAGTAATTTAAAATTATAGTGTATTAACTTTTAAACTGTTTTGGATAACTGAACAGTCACCTAGGAAGTATACAATTTTTGGGAAAGATAGAAAATATATTTGAGAGATATTCACGTGGTCCGAGAGCTTAAACCATTTGGAATTCCGGGATTAAAAATATATAAAGGGTCATGAGCAAAGAATTAAAAACATACTAAGTTATTTTTGCTCAAACTCGTTACTCTCACTGTTCGGAAAATACATTCAAAAAATGTCTTCACCATCACCACCGTCTTCACCGGAAAGAAACCAATACATTCAAACAATGTCTTCACCATCACCACCGTCTTCACCGGAAAGAAGCCAATCATCAAATGATGATTTTATGTTTAGTTCTGAAGTAATGTCTCGCTACGAGTCAGAATCTGAGCTTGATACAGACGACCCTTTCTGGGAGTTCATTGATGAACCAAAACACAAACATGAAGAGGAAGAAAGCGACGATGAGACTGTACCTGAAGAGGAGGAAGAGACAGAAGACGAAAGCATGACTCTTGACGACGAATCTGATTACGATGGTGATGACGACGATTAGAAGTTAAAAAATTGTATTTTGTTTTTCTTTTAAATATATATAAATCTGTTTTCTAAAGTTAATTGTGTGAATTACATTTTTTACTACTATGTATTGGTTGAAATACTGCGACCATAGACGCAGACTTAATAAATACACAGCGACCTTGGTCGTAGTTGCTGGACTTTAGTCTTAATCAACAACAACACTGCTACCTTGGTCGCAGTTTCTGACCGTAGTCTTAATAAAATAAACTGCGACCTTGATCGCAGTGTTGGTGTTTAGTCTTAATAAAATACACAGCGATCTTGGTCGCAGTTGCTGGTCTTTACTATTAATCAACAACATCACTGTGACCTTGGTCGCAGTTGGTGGTCTTTATAAATAATCAACAACAACATTGCGACCTTGGTCGCAGTTTAATGGCCGCAGTCTTAAAAAAATAATCTGCAATCTTGGTCGCAGTTGCTGGTCTTTAGTCTTAATTAACAACAACACTGCGACGAGGTGACACGTCACCGCAGCAGTTGCTTAGTCGCAGTTTTTGGTCGCAATGTCGACCCTGGTCGCAGTTGTTTCTGTTTGCACTGTAGTCTTATGCGACCTTGGTCGCAGTGTCGTCTCTGGCCCAAGTGTTTTGTTTGCAATGCATGACTGCGACCAAAGGTCGTAGTTTATTAAAAAATAAATATGCTTTTTATTTATGTCCACGCATTTATCTCCAGGCATGTGAAAATGATACAAAACGATCTCTTATACAATAAGATTGAGTGTTACAATATAGCAGTACAAAGAAAACTAAACATCAAAAAGAGCCATTGTTGACTAAGAGCAGTAGTGTTATTGAGGTCTTTTATTTATGTCCAGGCATTTATCTCCAGGCATGTGAAAATGATACAAAACGCTCTCTTATACAATAAGATTGAGTGTTACAATATAGCAGTACAAAGAAGATTAAACATCAAAAGAGCCCTTGTTGAATAAGAGCAGTGGTGTTATTGAGGTCCCCCTGTATTAAAAAACTGTGGACGTCGAGGACCATGACTTCTTCTCTTGTGGACGACGAGGACCATGACTTCTTCCCTTGTGGACGAACATCGATCAAGTTCACCGCCAAAATATTCTCCCAGAGGCCCAGCGAACCTGAAAAAGGACAATCAAGCTCTGGGTCATCTTCGTGCATAGGGTCATCTTCATCCATGGAGGCAGGCCCCTGTTAGAGACTCTGAAGAAGGCGAAAATTCTCAGAGCAATTGCTCTCAAATGAAAACAGTCTAATTATGGGCTGTTAAAGGGAGAGTGTGAGCCCTATTTATAGCCAGCCCATAATAACCATAAATAATGGTTCATTAATCAGAACAGTCGGCCTTAATGGTCTCCAACCGCCAGCGCCGGTTTGGCATTAAAAGACATTAACGCCTAAACCCAATGAAGAGCCGACGCGTGGACAACAGCTTCGGGAAACAACGAATGGTGCGGGTTCGTCAACGTAGACTTGACGTTAAAAAGATCTCATAAAATCTTTATGACAGGTCGCATCTCACGGAGTGACTCCAAGTCGCATCAGACAACAGACAACTTTTAATTTTTCATTTAGATTCAAAAAAATGACTTAATCCAAAACAACACTTAATAAAACAATAACACGGCGACCTTGGTCGCAGTTGCTGGCGGCAGTCTTAAACCAAAACAGCAGTGTCGACCTTGGTCGCTATGCATGTTAATCTAAAGGAAAACACTTACTTAACGTACTGCGACCAAAGTCGCAGTCCATGTAATGCAACCTTAGATTGCAGTTGCTGGCCATCTTTATCAATAACAACACTGCGACCTTGGTCGCATTTAATCATGTAAACTGGGACCAAAGTCTTTGACTAAGGTCGCAGTTTAAATGTACAATGCGACCAAAGACTCTGACTACATTATATACAAAAAAAATAAACTATAAAGTAGAATTTTATCGCAGGCTGAAAACATTGATCTGAAAAGATTTTATATTTTCAAAAAAAAATTTATCCCAGGCTGAAAAGGAGAAACTAGATCTTTCAAAAAGAGGTAAAGAAATAAGGCGAAAAGTAATTTATATCCTATAAAGAGCGGCAAAATAAAAGGGGGGAAAATAATAATAAACAATAAGAAAAAGTTATCGAAAGGGGTATTTGGTAATTTAACTTCTTCCTAAAAGCGGGCTGCAAGTCAGTGACGTAACAAATTGAGCCACATCACCGCAGGCTGAGAGAGTACTCTCAGCCCGCGGGCTGATATACATTTTTCTCTCTCTCTCTCTCTCTCTCTATATATATATATATATATATAATATATATATATATATATATTATATATATATATATATATATATTGAAAACACCTAGAGGGGGGTGAATAGGTGTAAATGCTAATCTAGAAACTAAATGCGGAAGCTAAAAACTATTTTGCAACACACTTAATACAACCAACAAGTGTAGCCGAATTCCCCGTGAAGGGCTCTAGACTAACTCCTCTTGATTCCCCTAGATAAGGGTTGAGGTGCTATATGAAGCTCTTGTGATTAAGTATAAGTGAGGCACACACAAGCAAGCCAAGCATATAAAGATGAACAATATGAAAGATGCAAGGCACAAATGCAAGCAATAAGATATGAATGATATGACAAGAAGAATGATGCTATGCACAACACAAATAAAGAAAGAGGGTTAAGAGAAATTGGATCAAACGCAAACACAATGATATGTTCCGAGGTTCGAGCCCCTAGCTCTACGTCCCCGCCTTCACCGAGAAGGATTTCTAATCCATTAAGGAGTACTGAACTCCTCTCTCAACCAATACAATGCCACCGAGGCAATACAACCACAATCCACCTCTACCGAAGAGGGATAGGCCCGTAGCCAAACAACCAAACTCCACCTCTCACTAGAGGGAGCAAACACAATCTCAACCTCTACCAAAGAGGGAGCAACCCAACAATGAAAGGGTATTACAACAAGTGGTATATTTCAACCACAAACCACTTTCCTCTTTTCCCACAAACAAAAGATCCTAAATAGATAGGATAGGAGATATAGCTCAAGTGTGGAAAACAAGTGTTTTGATCAAAGAAATTCTCTTGGGAAAACACCAAAATAGATATAGAAGTTTAGATCAAAAACTAATTCCCAAAACCCTAATTTCTTTGAAATAGACAAAACACTTTAAAACAAATAAGATGGATCTTTTGGCACTAAAAACACTTTTGAAAACTTGTTTAAACACTAAAAAAACTCTGAAAGTTTTGTAAAAAGTCTTGTCAAAATCCCCAAAGAGATGGGGTATTTATAGGCTCCCAAGAAACTAGCCGTTAGGCTGATTTTTCAGCCTGACAGGCCGACGGTCGACCACCCGGTCAACCGCCAACGGTCATAAATATGACCGTTGGGGCATACCGGTCGACCGTCTGGTCGACCGCCCAGATACAGAGAGCAAAGCTCTCTGGTCCGGTCGACCGGCCCATTGCCTGGCCAGACGTGCACAGACCTGTGCACGTCGGTCGACCGACCGGCCGACCGTCTCTAGCATACGGTCGACCGGCCCGGTCGACCGCCAAAGCCTGGCAGCCAATATACTAGGTCAGAAAAACAGGTTTAAAATATTCTAATAAATATTATAAAAACTTCTAAAAATCCCCAAAAATAGTTTTAACATTTTGCATTGATATATAAACATATGATAAAAATTTCAACTCAAATATCAAGCAATTTGAATTATTTTTGTGTCTTAACATTTTTACCAAAAACCAAAACTTGTATTTATCAAACATGTATTTTTCAACACATGAATAGGAAAGTCAAAATAAGTTTGTATAAGAAGTTTAAGCATGCATGTATAACTAGAATACATCTACTATACATATAAACCATTTAAACTTGTTTTGATCAATCTATTCATGAAAACAAATATCGGTTAAACTAAAAACCGAAAAACCATAAAACGTGTGTGTTGTGCACTTGAGCATATCAACTATTCTTATCTTTACAAATGGATCTAAACACATTAAACTAAAACTAGGATACCTAAGTCTTCTTGATGATCTCCATCTTCAAGTCGACCCGATCCAAACCGTGATCCACGAGCTAGGCTATGTATGATCTTGATGCTCGGGCCCTGGAATCACCATGTGAAAGCTTCCAAACTCCTCTTTTGAAGCAATCACCAACTAATATCTTGATCAATGATCTGTAACTAAAATCACAAGAATATTAGTAAACATAACTACATGAGTTAATCATCATCAAAACTAGAGTGGAAGGCCTCCGGGCCAACATGTTGGCCCAAAGGCCTTCCACTCTAGTTTTGATGATGATTAACTCATGTAGTTATGTTTACTAATAATCTTGTGTGTTTAAGTTTCAGATCATTAACCAAGATATTAGTTGATGATTAGCTTCAATAAGGAGTTTAGAAGCTTTTCATGGTGATTCCAGGGCTCAAGCTTCAAGATCACACATTGCCTAGCCCATGGATGGAGTTTTGGATCGGGTCTACTTGAAGATGAAGATCGTCAAGAAGACTTAGGTATCCTAGTTTAGTTTAGTGTGTTTTAGATCCATTTGTAAAGCTTAGTATAGTTGATATGCTCAAGTGCACATAACACACACGTTTTATGTTTTGGATTGGTTTTCATGAATAGTAGATCAAAACAAGTTTAAATAGTTCTTATGTATATTAGATATGTTCTAGATATACATACATGCTTAACTTCTTATACAAACTTATTTTGACTATCCTATTCATGTTTTGAAAAAATCGAGATTGATAAAAATACAAGTGTTGGTTTTTGATAAACTTGCAAGACACAAAAATTATTGAATATGTTGATATATGTCTTGAAATTTTTATCACAAGTGTGTTTATCAAAGTAAATGATAAAACAATTTTTATGGTAATTTTAAAAGAGATAAAAGATTTTTAGAAAAATATTTTACATGTGTTTTTGTCCCAGAACAGTGGCTGACAGGCCAGGTCGGTCAACCGCACGGGTCGACCGCACCAGAGGCCGGTCGACCCTTGGGGTCGACCGACGTGCACAAGCCTGTGCACGTATGGCAGTCACAGGGACGGTCGGCCGGGCGGCCGACCGGACCTGAGAGCAGAGCTCTCTGTTTGTTTGGGTCGACCGGGCAGTCGACCGGGTTGCCCCAACGGTCATATTTCTGACCGTTGGTGGTCGGCCGGGCCGGCCGACCGGTAGCCTGTCAGGCTGCCACATCAGCCTAACGGCTAATTTTCTGATGGGCCTATATAAACCCCATTTCTTTGGGATTTTGGCCAAGATTTTTAGAGCTAATATTTCCTGACTTCTTCAGTGTTTTAAACAAGTTTTCAAAAGAGTTTTAAGTGCCAAAAGATCAATCTTATTTGTTTTGAGTGTTTTATTTATTTCAAAAGAAATTAGGGTTTTGGGAATTAGTTTTTGAGCTAAAATTTCTATATCATTTTTGGTGTTTTCCCAAGAGAATTTCTTTGATCAAAACACTTGTTTTCCACACTTGAGCTATCTTCTATCCTATTCTATTAGGATCTTGTTTTTGTGGAAAAGAGAAAAGAGAGAGAGGTTGTTTGTGGTTGAAAAATACCACCAAGTTGTAAACCCTTTTCATTGTTGGGTGCTCCCTCTTTGGTAGAGGTTGAGGTTTGGTTTGCTCCCTCTTTGGTAGAGGTTGAGGCTTGTTGTTTGCTCCCTCTAGTGAGAGGTGGAGTTAGTGTTAGTAACCCTCTTCGGTTTGTATTGGCTACGGGCCTACCCCTCGGTTGTGAGGTGGTTGTTTGAGAGAGGAGTTTGGTACTCCTAGAGTTGTAACAAATCCTCTTCGGTAGAGGTTCCCTCGGTGGGAGATAGTGGATTGGAAATCCTACACGGTGGTGTAGGCGGGGATGTAGAGCTAGGGGCTCGAACCTCGAAACATATTTTGTTGTTAGCGTTTGATCCACTTGTCTCTCTAACTCTCTCTCATTTATTTGTGCATAGCATCATTCATATCATCATATCATATTTGCTTGTGTTGAGCATAATTCATATTGCCATATCATATCTATTTGCTTGTGTTTGCCTTGCATCTTTCATATTGCTCATCCTTATATGCTTGGCTTGATTGTGTGTGTGCCTCACTTATACTTAACCACAAGAGTTTCACATAGCACCTCAACCCATATCTAGGGGAATCAAGAGGAGTTAGTCCAGAGCCCTTCACGGAGAATTCGGCTACACTTGTGTGTTGTATAAGTGTGTTGCGAGAATTGTTTAAGCTTGCGCATTTAGAACACTTAGTTCACTAGATTAGCACTTGCACCTATTCACCCCCCTCTAGGTGTTTTTCACAACAATCTCCCCCTTTTTGATGATGACAAAACTCATGGAGTTATATATGCATGGATTAAAATTAAGCTTCAAAGAAGCTCCCCCTTAACTCATGCATAAACAAATAAACAATAAATATGCAATGAATGACAATGCATACCAATTGAAATTTTCAAACAAAAACAAAACATGCTCTAGATACCAATGCTCTAGATACCAATTAAAATATCTAGATACCAATTAAACTTAATATATGCAAAAACATAACTATGCATATAAAACATGTACCAATCATGCATATATAGAGAAGATTTGAGTTTATATGCATGTTAAACTCTCAAATAATTCTCCCCCTTTTTGTCAATCATCAATAAAGGGGTAAAAGCAAAACCAAATCAATAAATTTTTCTCCCCCTTTTTGTCTAAAACAAAAAATATCAATATATGGGTGACAATCAATTAAGATATCAATTGAAAATATGTCAAAGTAGCATCTTGATACCAATTGAAAGTAAACATAGATCAATAAATAAATGGTATATGCTATATACATTCATGAAGAGGGAGACGCTAAGTTAACTTCCCTACATACATGCATTACATGAAGAAAGGATGACAAGCCCTAATTCACATAACACATAATATGCAATGCATAAGAGGAGATGTGAAGCTCCCCCTACACACGTGTACCATATAAAGAAGAGATGTCAAGCTCCTCAATACAAGATACACTCAACATGAATCTATATGTAGAAGAGATGTTAAGCTCTCCTTGCATATAGGCAATACAAATTAAAACTTTTGTATTTATCTTTAAACAAAATTTTGAGATACCAATTTAAAACATTCAAATAAACATCTTGATATCAAAAGAGAGTATTTTTTTTTTAAGCATATGATATCAATTGAAATTCATAAAAAATTTTAATCCTTTTTCATCATAAAGTGTGGGAGTGGAAATAAAATACCAATTGAAATAAAAAATCAAATTTTCTCCCCCTTTATGAAATACCAACAAAAACAATGTGTAGGTTCGAATTAAGATACCAATTGAAAGCTATATCAATTGAAACAAAGATGGAGCTCAAGCTTAGCATAAACAAAATATATATGTATGAAAAATTTAATACCAATCGAAATTGATACTATTTGAATTGAAAGCATACATACATACAAACATATATGAGTATACAAGAAAGGTCAAAATTGATACCAATTGAAAGAATCCAATGAAACCAATTGAAACAACAATAATATCAAAGTATAACTCATATAACCTATCCTCCCAATCATATTCAAGTTTAAAATAATTTTCACTATAAAGCATACATGAGCATGATCTCCCATCCAACCGCCCTTAGAAGGTAAGGGTTTTCAAAAAATAGGTTTAAAAATTAAAGTATGTTTGAAAAACTCTACCAAATGAAGAATATCTCAACTAGTTATATGAAAAATTTGTAAACTAGTACGAAATCCTTCAAACAAGGAATAAAACAAAATTATTTTTCATGAAAACATGAAATCCACATGATAATCAACACTCTAAGCCAATTAAGTATAAATATGACTCATGAAAACAAAACATGAGTAAACAATAAATGTGAGTGTACAAATAAGATGTGAAGATCATAATCATGAAAGATGGACAATAAGCTCGATATTCCTTAAAACATGAAAATCATCAAAACTTATTTAATCTTCAAGGTATATGTATGTCTTATACAAACTAAAGTATACATACATATCCAAACACAACGAGTCCACAAAGATATATGCATGAAGGCACGTGGCTCAAAGGTTGTATATGTATAACAATAATTTGGATAAAATGGACATATACATGAAATTAAACAAGAAATCATAAAACAAATTCAAAAATGGGAATACAAGTTTAAAATGCATGGATCATCAAAACTAGACTATACTAGCACATCAATGGGTTCAAATAAGCATTCAAGCTCAAACATATATAGATTTATTTGTGGCCCATTATATGTACAAGTATAAATCCTAGTCTTACTGAAAACTAACATTTAAACTAGTAATCAAAGCATGAAGCATTAAAACAAAAACTCATATGATTGTTATGTCAAATACACATGCATTAGATTCATGATGTACATGATAGCTAAACTAAAGTGAGAACACTAAATATGGGTCCATATAAACATGGGTGTCTCAAATATTATACATGTATGTCAAGAGTCTAATAATCATGGCATTTTCATAATGATCATATAACAAAACATGCTATAACTAATGAACATGAAAAGCATGCATAAATAAATAAGGAGTAAGAGACCGTTACCAAAACCTATGAGGCAACTTCTCCATGTCTCCAAAATAAGGTGGTCCTATCCACCAAACTTCCCTTGAAAGTGATGCATCCAAATAGTCCACATGAAGCTCGGAACGCATCTACTCCAAGGTACCGCTACTCTCACGTCATGTGAGAGCCCACACCTACATCATAAACAAGAGGGGTGGTCTTTGGTACCCATATCCTTTTGGGTCCATGGGGGTTAGTACCTTCTTTAACCCAAACAAATTTATTTGCTAAATTTGAAACATGTATACGATCATAGCAAAATTTAGCAAGGTGGCCCTTTCATCCACAATGTGTACAAGTGTACACATGAGCATACATGTGATGGGTGTGTCCGTGAGGAGCATGTGTATGCCGTGGGGGGTGTGCATGAATAGATGGAACTTGTTTCTTTCGAAACAAAGATTCCAAACGTGTATGACCCACTACACATTGGCTCAAAGTGGAGCCCAAACAATCAACACTCTTCTTAAGCAAGGATATATCATATTCAATTAAAGAAGAAGTGTGGCATGCAATAGGTGTTCTAGGTGAAGCATGGCAAACATGAGAAACAATATCATTTTTCAAAGATTTATTTTTATTTAAACAAATTTCTAACTCTTTTGAAATAAAATCAATTTCTCTTTTTAAAGAATCATTTTCTTTTAAAACAAAATCAATTTTTGAAGTTAGAACTTTATTTTTCTTCAAAACATCACAATCATTTTTATTCTTCAAAAATTCATTTTCTTTTAGTGCAAGTTCAAGTTGAGATTTCAATGAATCCCTTTCATTAGAAATCTCCTCTTTCTCTAGCAAAAAATGTCAAGTTTAGAAATCAAATTTTTATTTTCATTGTTAAGGCCTAGACTTTTGTTTTTCAAAATCTTATATTTTTCAATTAATTTTTCACAAACTATGAAAAGTTCATTTAAGGCATGGAGATCAATATTCTCATCACATGAAGAACTAGCACTATCATTATCTAGTTGAGATTCCGAATGTACCTCAAGGGAGTCATTCCCTTGGACCATATAGCATTGAGAATCGGATTCTCCACTAGATTCCTCCGGTTGGATCGGCAATTGAAGCTTGGAGGTGGTGGTGGTGTCAACATGTTCCACACTGCAAATGCGGAATCAAAGTTAGAAGCAAGTATAAGATATTCTTTATTAATGTGCTTCTAATAGCCTCAAGGGCTTGTGCATTGGCCCCTATATGATTGCTATTACCAAGATAGCATTTCTTGGTAGCGGCAAGAAAAACATGCAAGCCTAGGGTTTGAAGGTAAATGGACATCTTAGTCTTCCAAATAATGATGTTGGAAGAATCAAACATAGGTGGGGTCATGAAGTCCATGGGTCCAAACTAAATGTGTGCAAACAAGCAAATGCAAATGATAGACTAGCAAACAAGGATCTCACTCCTAGGTGGTTAAACCTAAAGTATCAGGAGCGTAGGCTCTGAAACCAATTGAAAACACCTAGAGGGGAGGTGAATAGGTGTAAATGCTAATCTAGAAACTAAATGCGGAAGCTAAAAAACTATTTGCAACACACTTAATACAACCAACAAGTGTAGCTGAATTCCCCGTGAAGGGCTCTGGACTAACTCCTCTTGATTCCCTAGATAAGAGTTGAGGTGCTATATGAAGCTCTTGTGGTTAAGTATAAGTGAGGCACACACAAGCAAGCCAAGCATATAAAGATGAAAAATATGAAAGATGCAATGCACAAATGCAAGCAATAAGATATGAATGATATGACAAGAAGAATGATGCTATGCACAACAAAATAAAGAGAGAGGGTTAAGAGAAATTGGATCAAACGCAAACACAATGATATGTTCCGAGGTTCGAGCCCCTAGCTCTACGTCCCCGCCTTCACCGAGAAGGATTTCTAATCCACTAAGGAGTACCGAACTCCTCTCTCAACCAATACAATGCCACCGAGGCAATACAACCACAATCCACCTCTACCGAAGAGGGATAGGCCCGTAGCCAAACAATCAAACTCCACCTCTCACTAGAGGGAGCAAACACAATCTCAACCTCTACCAAAGAGGGAGCAACCCAACAATGAAAGGGTATTACAACAAGTGGTATATTTCAACCACAAACCACTTTCCTCTTTTCCCACAAACAAAAGATCCTAAATAGATAGGATAGGAGATATAGCTCAAGTGTGGAAAACAACTGTTTTGATCAAAGAAATTCTCTTAGGAAAACACCAAAATAGATATAGAAGTTTAGACAAAAACTAATTCCCAAAACCCTAATTTCTTTGAAATAGACAAAACACTTTAAAACAAATAAGATGGATCTTTTGGCACTAAAAACACTTTTGAAAACTTGTTTTAAACACTAAAGAAACTCTGGAATTTTTCTTGTAAAAAGTCTTGTCAAAATCCCCAAAGAGATGGGGTATTTATAGGCTCCCCAAGAAACTAGCCGTTAGGCTGATTTTTCAGCCTGACAGGCCGACGGTCGACCGCCAACGGTCATAATATGACCGTTGGGGCATACCGGTCGACCGCCCGGTCGACCGTCCAGATACAGAGAGCAAAGCTCTCTGGTCTGGTCGACCGACCGGTCGACCGGCCCATTGCCTGGCTAGACGTGAACAGACCTGTGCATGTCGGTCGACCGACCGGTCGACCGTCTCTAGCATACGGTCGACCGGCCCGATCGACCGCCAAAACCTGGCAGCCAATATACTGGGTCAGAAAACAGGTTTAAAATATTCTAATAAATCTTATAAAAACTTCTAAAAATCCCCAAAAATAGTTTTAACATTTTGCATTGATATATAAACATATGATAAAAATTTCAACTCAAATATCAAGCAATTTGAACTATTTTGTGTCTTAATATTTTTACCAAAAACCAAAACTTGTATTTTATCAAACATGTATTTTTCAACACATAAATAGGAAAGTCAAAATAAGTTTGTATAAGAAGTTTAAGCATGCATGTATAACTAGAATACATATACTATACATATAAACCATTTAAACTTGTTTTGATCAATCTATTCATGAAAACAAATATCGGTTAAATTAAAAACCGAAAAACCATAAAACGTGTGTGTTGTGCACTTGAGCATATCAACTATTCTTATCTTTACAAATGGATCTAAACACACTAAACTAAAACTAGGATACCTAATTCTTCTTGACGATCTCCATCTTCAAGTCGACCCGATCCAAACCGTGATCCACGAGCTAGGCTATATATGATCTTGATGCTCGTGTTGGCCCAAAGACCTTCCACCCTAGTTTTGATGATGATTAACTCATGTAGTTATGTTTACTAATAATCTTTTGTTGTTTAAGTTTCAGATCATTAACCAAGATATTAGTTAGTGATTAGCTTCAACAAGGAGTTTAGAAGCTTTTCTTGGTGATTCCAGGGCTCAAGCTTCAAGATCACACATTGCCTAGCCCATGGATGGAGTTTTGGATCGGGTCTAGTTGAAGATGGAGATCGTCAAGAAGACTTAGGTATCTTAGTTTAGTTTAGTGTGTTTTAGATCCATTTGTAAAGCTTAGTATAGTTGATATGCTCAAGTGCACATAACACACACGTTTTATGTTTGGTTTTTGGTTTTCATGAATAGTTGATCAAAACAAGTTTAATTGATATATGTATAGTTTGTTTCATTCTATACATGCATGCTTAACTTTAAACAAACTTATTTGACTTTCCTATTCATGTATTGAAAAATCAAGTTTGATAAAAATACAAGTGTTGGTTTTTGATAAAACTTGCAAGACACAAAAATGATTGAATATGTTGATATATGTCTTGAAATTTTTATCACAAGTTTGTTTATCAAAGTAAAATGATAAAACAATTTTTATGGTAATTTTAAAAGAGATAAAAGATTTTCTAAAATATTTTTAATATGTGTTTCTGTCCCAGAACAGTAGCTGACAGGCCAGGTCGGCCGACCGCACGGGTCGACCGCACCAAGGGCCGGTCGACCTTTGGGGTCGACCGACGTGCACAAGCCTGTGCACGTTTGGCAGACACAGGGACGGTCAGCCGGGCGGCCGACCGGACCTGAGAGCAGTGCTCTCTGTTTATTTGGGTCGACCGGGGCGGTCGACCGGGTTGCCCCAACGGTCACATTTCTGACCGTTGGCGATCGGCCGGGCGGCCGACCGGTAGCCTGTCAGGCTGCCAGATCAGCCTAACGGCTAGTTTTCTGATGGGCCTATATAAACCCCATTTCTTTGGGATTTTGGCCAAGGTTTTTACAAGAGAAAAATTACAGTTTCCCCAGAGTTTAAAACAAGTTTTCAAAAGTATTTTGGGCTTTAAACTTCCAATCTTATTTGTTTTAGGTTTTTGGAAAAATCAAAGAAAAGAGAATTTGGGAGATTTGTCTTGGCTTTCATTTTCTATCTTTCACAAAAGTTTTCCCAAGTATTTTTCTATGAGTTTCTGTTTTCCAAACACCTAGTTTTCCACACTTGAGCTATCTTCTATCCTAATCTATTAGGATCATTGTTTTGTGGAAAAAGTAAAGAGAGTTTGTGGTCTTTGTAACCACTTGTTGTAAAACCCTTGCTTTGATTGGGTTGCTCCCTCTTCGGTAGAGGTTGAGGATTGTGGTTTGCTCCCTCTAGTGAGAGGTGGAGTTGGTTGTTGTTTGCTCCCTCTTGTGAGAGGTGGAGTTTTGGTTTGTATCCCTCTTCGGTAAAGGTGATTGTGGTTGTTGTTTGGATACGGGCCTACCCTCGGTTGCGAGGCGGTATTTGAGAGAGGAGTTGGTACTCCCTTTGTTGTAACAAATCCTCTTCGGTAGAGGTTCCCTCGGTGGGGAGATAGTGGATTGGAAATCCTTCACGGTGGTGAAGGCGGGGATGTAGAGCTAGGGGCTCGAACCTCGAAACATATCTTTGTATTTGCGTTTGATCCATTGTCTCTCTAACTCTCTCTCTTTTATTTGTGCAAAGCATCATTCATATTGCCATATCATATCTATTGCTTGTGTTGTCCTTGCATTGATTCATATTGCTATATCTTGTGTATGCTTGGTTGTTGAGTGTGCCTCACATATACTTAACCACAGAGCTTCACATAGCACCTCAACCCATTCAAGGGAATCAAGAGGAGTTAGTCCAGAGCTCTTCACGGGGAATTCGGCTACACTTGTGTGTTGTATTAAGTGTGTTGCAATATTTGCATTAGCTTCCGCATTGAGCGCACTTAGTTCACTAGATTAGCACTTATACCTATTCACCCCCCCTCTAGGTATTTTTTCAATTGTATCAGAGCCTACGCTCCTGATATTAGGCTTAACATCCTAGGAGTGAGATCCATTTGTTTGCTAATCTATTGTTTGCATTTGCTTGTTTGCACACTCATATAGTTTACCATGGACTTCATGACCCCACCTATGTATGATGCTTCCAACATTCTTGTTTGGAAGACTAGGATGTCCATATACCTCCAAACCCTAGGCTTACATGTTTCCTTGCGGCTACCAAGAAATACTATCTTGGAAATCGCATTCATATAGGAGCCAATGCACAAGCCCTTGAGGCCAGTAGAAGCACATTAAATAAAGAATATCTTATACATGTTTCTAATATTGATTCCGCTTTTGTAGTGTGAACAAATTGACAACCACCAACACCTCCAAGCTTCAATTGCCAATCCAACAAGAAGAGGAGTTCTAGTGGAGAATCCGAGTCACAATGCTTGATGGTCCAAGGGAATGACTCCCTTGAGGTACTTTCGGAATCTCAACTAGATAGTGATGATTGTGCTAGTTCTTCAAATGATTATGTGATGCCCATGCTTTGAATGAAGAACTATCAATTGTTTGTGAAAAGTTAATAGAAAAATATAACATTTTGAAAAAGAAAAGTCTAGGAATTGAAAAAGAAAATAAAAGTTTGCATTCTAGACTTAACAATGTTTTGCAAGAGAAGGTTGAGGTCTATAATGAAAGGGATTCATTGAGATCTCAATTAGAACTTGTACTTAAAGAAAAATGAGTTTTTGAAATCTAAAAATG
>JAVJIF010023869.1:0-60171 GCA_038442645.1 Agave tequilana
ATCCCGATATCCGATATTTAGAACCTTGGTTAGGGCAATTAATTTTGACAAATATAATCATATATAAATTATGCTTGTGCTAGTGAATTTCTACTACTCATGTTAACAATCGAAAGTCTTTATCCTAACTAGTTTTTTTCTCTCGAGCAACACTAATTTTATCATCTAATTCAAGAACCTACAATCTCTCGATCTAGTAAATTTTACAAGTTAGAAGAAGCATTAGTACGATGGATCTTTCTCACAGATTGCACAACTTACGTATCTCCTCTCGGTTTCAACGTGTCAAGTTGTGGTTTCTATTCCTGTAAAACCCCGTTCCCAGAATACGTACTTTAGATACGTATTCTGATTTTTTGATCGTATTTTTTTTATTTTCTCCTTGCATTTGTTTTTGATTTGTGTTTATTTATGTGATTGTTTTGTATTGGATCAAGATTTCTTAGACTCAGAGTCAGCCTGAATCTGAACTGGGGACCCGATTCCAGCGTACTGTCTGATTTGACCTTTTTTGTAGTCTATTTGATCAATTTCTTTTTCAAACATCATTTTTCAATATTTATAGATTTTTTATGATTTTTGAATTTTTTCCAAATTATTTTGTAAGATATTCAAAATGGCGTCAGTCGATATCGCCGACCGATTCCCAGATTTTTTTAGTTTTCAAATGAAGTTGAATTTCTAAACGGCTTTCACATTACTTCTTAGAATCTCGTTTTCTATCTAAACACATTTTTGGAGATTTTTCTGAATTTATCAAAATTCGACTGGATTTGGTGTCGTCCAGTATCACCGGTTGATTCCAAGATTTTTATTTTGAAAATTCAACTTGAATTTACTGTATCTGATTTCACATGCACCTTAAGATAATATTTTTTTTAGAATTTTTGGGAACATTTCTGAACTAGTCAAATTTTGACTGAATATAATATTATATTTGTTTCTTTCCTTTCTTTCTTTCTTTCATTTTCTTTCTTTCTTCTCCCTTGGCCCCATGCTGCCGACCTGCTGCCCCTTGCCTGTCACCTTCACCTGCCCATCTCCCCATCACTCTCTCATTTTTCTTTTAAACAAAACATATAAAATCTCTCTCCCCCTATATCTCTTTTACTCTCACTCAATTTCTCACTCTCTCACCTCCCCCTGCTCTCTGTTGGCTGCCGACCACCATCAATACCACCTCCACCGCCGGTGCCCCCTTCGGCCATCTCTTCCACCAACCACCCAAGCAACCTCCCCCATCTCCTTCATTACCTTCATCTCCAACAACAACAAATACTTCAACATCAACACCACCATCTTCTTCCCTCATCCTCTTCCTCCATGGCCGGTCACCACCACTTAAGTCTGGCCATCACCCCTCCCTTTTCCTCCTCAACCACCCCCACTTCGTCCACCATCTCTATCCTCCACCTCCACTTCTTCCATTACCACCACCATACAACTCCACCATCACCATCTCCTTCCACCACCTCCTCCCACTTCACAACCCAAAACCCACCACCCTCCACCATTTTCTCTCCCCCACCACCACCACTCTATCATCACCCATCACCACCTCCAACAACAACCAACAACACATTCACCACTAACCCCTCCCTCTCCTTGCTCGGGCTCAGACCCTCACCAGCCCTCTCTCCGCCGGCGGCGCCACCCCCTGGCCGCCGGCCAACCTCCCTCTTCCTTCTCTACTTCCCTTTCTCTTTTCTTTTCATTCTTACATTCTTTCTTTCCTTCTTTCTCTATTTTCTCTCTTCTCTCTCTCTCTGTGGATCTGGATTTGGTTCTCTCTAGCCCTCTTATTTTCTCTCAATTTTTTCTCTCTCCCCCCACTCTCAGTTTCTCTCCCACTCTCAGTTTCTCTCTAGCTCTCTCCTACAGTCTCTCTCCCTCTAACTGATTCTCTCCTTCTCTCCTCTCTCATTCTCTCTCTATTATTATATATGTTGGTGGCTCGTGCACATGTTCTTGATATTTTGGATTTTACGGCATTTTTCGAAGATTTAGGCGAGTACTCTTTTTCGGTATTTGGGCGAGTACTCTTTTTCAATATTTGGGTGAGTATTCCTTTTCGGTATTTGGACAAGCACTATATTTTATATTTGGCGAGTGTTTTTATATTATTATTACATGCTTGGTGAACGCTATTTGGTGTTTAATATATGATACATGTTATACTGCTTAATACATCATTAGCGAGTGAATTTCTAATGTTTTACATGTTTTGCGAATACCTGTTGGTTGTTATTGCGAGTACCATTATTTCATGTTTGGCGTGTACTGTTATTTATATGCATGTGTTGTACTAGGTTTGTGCAGGTACCTATTTAACCTTCAGATTTCATATAGCTCCGCCGAGAGGCGAGCTTAGTGCTCATCGCTTTACAGTTAGACCCGTTCGCGTGTAGCTTCGCTGTATGTTTAGCCTGACGTTCACACGTCTGCTCCGCCGCGAGTGTAGCCTCGTCGAACACCTTAGCGTCTAGAGCTGTATGCTAGCTCCGCTAGGAGCTAAGCTCCGTCGTGTACCGAGTGTTATGCTAACACGACCTAGCTTGCTCCAGCTTAACTAGCCCTATCTGGATAATTGATGGTACAATTAATAGTTTTTATTGATATAGTTGGGAAGAGTTTGAAATATTTAATTATACTGTTCTCGTGTATCATTTTACATGACCGAATGATTGCCTGATATATGATGTGCGACTTTGTATTCAACTCACCTGACACCGATATGTTTATACTTAACACCTGATATCTAACACTGATACTTGACATGCCATACCTGATACCTGAACTTGATATCTGACACCTGATGCTTGACATGCTATCACCTGATACTAGATATTTGATAAATATAGCTGATACATGACACTTGCTACTTGGTACGGATACCCTTGACCTGATGCTGTGACACCTGACTAGATACTATCACACCTGACACCTGTATTACATTGCCTATTCATGATTATCGCTTTTATGGGGACTTGACATAATTATTATACTACTACTATACATTTGGTACTCCTAACTCCTGTACTCCTTTATTCTGGAACCCTTGTATTCTTGACCCCCTATAACAGGGAGACTTTTGATATTATACTCCAGATACTATACTCCTGTTGATCTCTGTAATTGGATAATCATGGATATTAGATTACTGTGAACACACTGTGAACATTATCACTGGACAATATATATAATAAATTACTCAACTTATATTGGGCGGGGAAATTGATAGATACTGGTATGATGTCATATTTATAATGGTGGATATCTATGAAATGTCGTGAGGCGTGCGTAATGATAAGTCCCCGAAAGCAGGAGCTATATCTCTGAAGTGTCGTGTGGGGGGCGTAATAAGTCCCCGAAAGCAGTAGCCTGATCTCCTGAGTTGTAGTCCCGGGCAGAGGCGGGGCCACTATAAATATGATCCATCAGTTCTTCATCAGTTTCTAATAATTAGCTCGTCTTATTCATATGTGGATGTATGTGTGCCGGTAACACATACCTAAACATATGGGTCAAATGATCAATAAGAATGTAACAACCAACAATAATGATATTAGGAACATGTGATATTTGGTCTCTCATTTGTTCAGATACTGGTACATCCATATCAGATCCGAGTGAGTTCTACTAAAAAGCACAACTCTAGTATGAACTGTCAGTGATTGGTGACGCTGGTAGGGGGATGATTGAAATATCAGACGGTACCGATGATTATTATTGGATAACTTAAATGCAACATACTAATTTACCCTTGCGCGTGACTTGCCCTATTATTATAATTCAACATTCATATTATATGACTTGAGCTGGACATTTTGTTTTACTATATGTGATTTCTAGGTTATTACACGGGATTTTCTAATCTCTTGTTTACTGACTTGTGCCGACATTGCTGTTTATGTGTACTTATGCTCTCGACACCGTTTTCTATGCATGTTTTCCAATTCAGATTATCGATACACATGCACTTACTTGATTTCAAATTTACTACTGATTTAATTTTTATTTATGTTACTAGTCATTTTCTATACCTGCATGCCTGAACCACATCACTTGATCATGTACACATGCGGCTGCCTGAGCACGCCACTTGGCTTCATCTTATGTACTCGCTGGGTATTTTTTTCGACAACCCTGGACCTTCATGTCCAGATCCAGGAGTCTGGATCATGGTGGCCTTATTGTTGTTGATCAGAGCGCGCAGTGGAAGACAGATTAGCAGTTGTTTGTTCGGAGCCCCTTTTCTTCCGGCCCCTTGATCGGCACGCAAGATTCTCATCTGCTGCTCGTGAGTATTTTTCAGTCTTTTTATATTGCAAATCATGCTTTTTCGCTTCTTGGCGATCTAATATTCTTGAAATATTGTATCATGCTCTGTGATAACTGTGTACTTGTGCTATTATTGCTGGAGTGTATATTACCACTGTACTTTCGTACTCTGATTCTTGCCTGTACTTAGCATATATATGTGAGTTTTTTCGCCCCGCATATATACGTCGCAGTAACGTCTCTTTATCCGCGGGATTGGGGCGTTTTATTTCCTATGATGCTACGCTAGGTTATCTCCTCTTGGTCTCAAACCTAACCATCCATGTAATTGTTGGTCACCAATTATTAACAAGAAACTCGGGAATAAAAACTTAACATGCAAAATATTAAACTTGAAGAGCAAAAATAGTAGAATAGCACAAACAATAAGATTATATTGTCATAATATTTAACCTACATCATTGTCCTAACTATGGAGAATTAGTTCATATTAGAAGAGATACAAAAGATGCCAGTCAATATGAACTTCATTGAATAATAAAATAAAAGAAGAAAGAGATTAGAAAATATCAATTTAGGAACCCTAGATGATGCTTCCTCGCCGTTCTTCTTCAACTTCGATACGCAAAATTTCTTCTCCAAAAGCCAATATTTCATTAAGAAATTGAAGCCTAATATAAAGTTTGTTTCTATGATGAGATGATACAATTACGAGAGATTGCAACCCTTTATATAGACCTCAGAGTCAATTACAATAAGAAATACAATAGAACTTCTAATCCAACTTCAACTCAATGTGGGAATTCAATTCAGAATTGGATTGCAGCCACCTGGCGTTGATTACTGAAAACGGGCACCAAATGACTGCTGGAAAAAGTTGTCAACATAATAAATATATCCCTTCCAATTATCTTTCTGTAGCATCTTAATCATCGTATTTGAACTCCTGTAGCGAAAGTTTTGATCAAATACTAAAACGTGTCCAATCTGAATCTGATTTTGTTCTCTGTTTTGAACAGTGCACGGCTGCGTAGCTGAAGTTAATGGTTGGGCAGCCGTTTGACTTTGACTTTTGACCCTTAAATTTTGGGATTCTTTTTTATATGTTGTGTAGTCTTTGTTGGCCAGTCTTTTCTGTATCTGGATGTCTGGATGTTGAAATATACTGCTGCAATCATCTTTTTAACATCGATTTTTTGCTTTTTCACATCTTTTCTCTAATTTTTGCTCTTGACCTAATTTCTGCATAAACATAAGAAAATATACTCATGCAGCATTAAATGTGTAACAAAAGAGGTACAAAAATGGTACAAAATATAGATGATAATCACAATTATCACATCCCCTGCTCCATGGGTTGGAGGGAGGCGGCAAATCAATGTCTGGCTCTGGAATCTTTGAGCATCCTCTTAAAATCAGCTCACATGGGCGGTGGTCACTCTAAATCTTTTCAATCTCTGATGTTTCTGCCATGCAATTTCCTAGCAAAAGAAGGCCAAGCAAAGCCAAACCTGGTGACCATGGAAAAATGATTTATTTTTGGTGTGGGCTTTTGGGAGTGGGGATTGTGCTATTTACAGTGGATTTGGGGGATATTTTGAAGTGCACCAAATATGAGAAAGATATGATGTATGTCAAGATTAATAGGATTAGGAAAGAGAGATGCTCACAAGAGGTAGAATTGCTTCTCTAGTCCGTGAATCTATATCTGAGTATATCCCTTCTGCCATGGTGGAGAAGTGGGTGCATTTTGAGTGTATTCATTGTCTAATGGTGGAGCAATATAACATGGGTTAGAATCTCTCTTTCTATGAGAAGAGATACACTGATAAAATGAATGATGAGCTATTGGCTCCACTAGCCCCACCTTTCTATGCTATGCATGACACACACCTTCGAGTCTTTTCTCTCTCACGTAGAGCTCCTTATGTAGTAGCTAACCATATGTGTCCTAGCCTCATTATTACTAAAAAGTTTTGGTGCAGTGGTGGAATTCAATGTGAGCAAAAGATACATTAGAAAAACTTGAATACAAAACTTGATTAAAATTTTGCATCTTAAAAAGCTAGAAGAATTATTTTTCAATAAAATATTAATTAAATAAAATATTAGTTAATATTAATTACTTTTTAAGTATATTTTAAAAGGGCCCATTTGAAATTTTCGCCTAAGGTCTTCCTAGAAATTGAGCCGCCCCTGGAACCCACCCACTCCTATAAACTCCTCCCTTATATAAATCATTGGCTAAATTCCTTCTACCAAAAAGAGAGCAAGAACCAAAGACGTGTGTGTTTACATCTCTCTCTTCATTCTCCGCTCCTCAATCTCTGTTCTCTCTTGCTTTCTCCTCTGTTTCTTTTTGTTGTCTGTTGGGAGATCCTCTGCTCAAGCTCAAGCCAAAACTGATCCTGCTGAAGGTATGTTAATTCCCCTGGCTTTTGATTTCTGTCAATTTTCTCCAACAATCATATAATTTTGATCCTTCTCTTTTTTTTTTTGGTTCAGAGTTCAATTTAGATGTCATATAAAATCATATTATTTCCATACATTTGTGTCATTTTCTAGACATAAAATTTTGTTGACATTTTTTTCATTTGGTCAAGTTGCAGGAAGATTATTTCTATCATTTCTCAGACATGCATGATTAATGGGTATCGTAAAGCCTTCAAATCAGTGGAAATAACAAGCAATTAGGTCTTAAGATCATTTTTTTTAAATCCCCACTTTTACCCTTTTTTTCATATTTGAAAGTCACGTGACTTCCTAGTGCTGAACCTGCTGATAAAAACGAAACCAGGGTAAAGGGTTGACTTGTTATACTGTTTATAGATATGCAGTAGTGAAACGGAAGCGGATATTTCCACCCACAAGAGTAATTACACCAACCAACCCACTGAGGTAGTAAATGAACACAGTAAGTCCTTATAATCCAATGTTCATTTGATGTCCGATAGAGTAGGAGCCCCTAAAGTTTATGTTTCACATCCCCACAACAACTCTATTGTTCCGTGTATCAATATCTAATTTATCACGTAATGTTATTTTTCTAGTGCTTTTAGTTCAAGTTGACGTTTGGTAGGTTTCTTTATGAATTGTGTCAATTATTTTGACAGTTGATCAAATCAGATATTCTATGGTAGATTATACTTTCCCCGAGTTATGTACTTGTTTGAAGAAAAAACTCTATATACTAGGGATTAATGCCGCAATAACACAGTTTTTCTACTGTGCATATCCATTTTCTCGATAAGAACTGATGTGCCTCTCTGAGCTTGCAATAAGGATATTCAAACTCTGAACTTAAGGGCTTGGAATCTTCTTATAAAACAAGAATGAACCCCCCACCCACCCCCCCCCCCCCCCCCCAACCCAAAAAAAAAAAAAAAAAAAACCGCACCCACTGACACACCTAATTTTGAAGTGCACATCTAGTAAGGAAGGCCCTGTAAATCTTAAACAACAGTAGGTTCTCTCTGTAATTTTTTAGCATTTTATCATATTGTCTTTAATAAAGTACTTTTCTCACCTGTCATTTATAAATTGAATAAAACCAATCATCAGTCCTTTTCCTTTCTAGGGAGAACTACTACGGGCTTTGGGAGGTGTTAAAGCTTCAGCATCACTACTTGGAGTTCCTTTAGGTCACAACTCATCTTTCCTACAGGGCCCTGCTTTTGCTCCGCCTCGCATTAGGGAAGCTATCTGGTGTGGTAGCACAAACTCTAGCACTGAAGAAGGTAATAGAATTTTTCCCATGCGTAACATGACTTGACGCATTGCAAGTGGTTTTGTTATTTGATACTAAACATATAATTAAAGAAATGTAATTTTGTTTGACTTTGTCTTACATTGTGCCTCAGAGGTGAAATTGATTCCCTAAGAAACCTTATCACCATATTTCTATGTCTACAATCTTTCCTGGCTGTGGATAGAGGTTGGTTTCCAACTTCCACGTGTGTAAACTATGTGACCAAAAAGTTAGGTCTAATTAACTGTCAATTACTCGTCAAGGTTTTATGGAAAATCCTGAGAAATTAGTACTGCATTTAGAGGTTTTTTTGACAGGTTGCCAGTTGCTCACAGAAACTCGGTTAATTTCTTTTTGTAAAGCTTTCTCGATGTCAAGTTGCACTCCACAACTGACCCTAGCATCTCTGAGATTAGTCTAGTGATTCTGCTGCATTTTCTTTTATATTTTAAACCTATATAGCATCAACAATGACCTGTGTTGTGCAACAATTGTTAAAAATCTAATATTTTACATTTTAATTACTATGTTTAATGAATGCATGATTTTTTTCAGTGCACTGTCTGATCTGATGATGAATTCTGACACTTTTCAAAAAAAAAAAGCTATATTTTGTATGGTTAGAGTAGGTTTTGTGCATGGTTTATACTTTATCATTTTTTGTACTCCCTTTGTCTGTAAATAAAGGAATGCCTGCATGTATACTGTTTCTTACTGCTGATGCAGCTTGCAATGCAGATCTGAAAAACTTGGAAGATGGAAAGAAGTGACTTTTAATGCATGTCCTAAGGCAGAACCCTGCGCAAAATGGAATAAATTGGAGCATTCTGCCTTTTCCTTCTTTCTGAAGAAGATTTTATGTAAAACTGCTCCATAACTAGGTTTTTTAGTTTACCTGTCTGAGGTTTTACAACTTTATAATTTGGTATATCTCAAAGTAGTTTAGAGATGTAGATTTACTGGATTCTTTCGTCGCCTGCACTACATGTGCAGTAAAACTTAAAGTTGGACTTATGAATTTCCATTGTTGACTTGTGTATGCAAAGAAGACACATGCAAACGGTCATGTGGTACATTTAACTATTCAAATATCCAACTTAACAGAAGAAATGTAATAGTGGAAAGACATCTTTAAGAAGATATTATATTCTGACATTATTGAGATTTGTTCATACATTTAATGCAGTTTTTCATGGAAACTTTTATTTTTGAGGTCTTGAATATAAACTTCATTTTATGTTTTTTTGTAGAGGGGGTGATGGGGGACATCACACAAGTGCTAGTTGTCTTTTGTTGTCTTAGTTTATTTTGAGTGTAGTTGTTGGTTTTATTGTGTTTTAGTACCACATCGGTTATATCCGAGAAGTGTCTTTTATAAAGTCTATAAATAGGCCTCAGTACCTTTTATTCAGTAAACAATGATTAAAAGATTTTCCAGTTTATATTTTTTGAGTCTCGGGTTCTTCATATTGGGATGTGAAGCCCGTGGCGTAAGGGGTGTGAAGCCCGTCGTGTAAAGAGTGCGAAGCCCAAATATATTCGGTTCTTATCTCTAAACTCTAATATCTCATTTCTCTTTTCTTATCAAAATCCTAGTTTCCAATTTCTAGTTTGAAGGTGATTGCGATCCTCCTGTCTTACATCAGTTTGGTATCAGAGCTCTTGGTTCTAATCTTCAATATTTTCTTCTCCATTTTCATCTCCTCCAAACCCTAGATCTAGTTCAAAACCAGTTCTAGATCTTAAAAAAAATACTGTAGCAAAATTCCACCAAAATCCCTTCGAAAATCCAAGAAAAATCAAAATTGGATTGTTCATCTTCTTCCTTTCTACTTCTTACTACTACAAAACCCAATCTCCTTCCCCTTTCTCAATTGCAGCCCAAGACGAAGCCGACGCCACCCTCTCCCTCTCCGCCACCACCACCTACATCATCTTCGCCACCAACTCTATCGTTCATCATCACCATCATCATCAATGCCCATCAAAACTCATCCTCATCATCTCCATCAACATCAGCCTCTTCATCATCATTTCTGTCATCAACACCTCCAACAGAACCCACCCCGCTACCAACCTCACGTCAACTACCCCACGCTGCCATCCTAGCACAATTCCACCAAAATCCCCACAAAAAATTTCCCCTCCATTCTCGACTCCGTGGTCATCGTCTTCACTCGTTCGTCGACAATAGAACTCATCGGCGTCCAGATCTCGCTGCATTCTTGTCGTCGAACAGGTCTCCCGCATCGCCGCCATCGGAGAGGGTTTTGACCCTAGCAGTGTCGGGTGGTGGAGAAGAGGGGAGCGGGTGTGGTTTAATAGTTTCAAAACCCGCATTCAATAGATATTGGGTTTAAATTGTCAAACCCGCTAAGAGACCCGCCGCTTGCGACTTGGATTCGACCCGCTTAACTGCTGACATCATCGGCTCGTCGAGCCGATTTCGAGCCGAACCCGAGCCGTCGGCTCAGATCTAGCCGACCAGAGCTGCGGCTCCGATCCGAAGCCGCACTGACGTCAGTAGCTCCATGCTGACGTTAGCAGCTCATTTAGCCTCTGTCAGCTCTACTATTCTAGCACCCAACACAGCCTCAGTCCACAGCCTATTTCTCGCCCGTTCGGAGTCCGTTTCGAGCTCTGTTCAAAGCGTTGAGTTCGTGACTGAGTCATGAAGCCATTGAAGAGAATTTGTAGTATTTGAATACTTGATCCGACCTCCACGAGCCCGTGTTTGGTGCCAGTACTGTCCTTCAGTAGAAATTAGCATTTCAGGTCAAATTTTCTGCTCGTTTTTAGTTCAGTTCGAGCCACTGAGATTCTTGCGTAATATCTGATTTTTATGCCCTGAATTTTATTCATGTGATTTTACTTTTGTGGTAAATACATGTATACTGATGGCGATGAAAAGAAGGTTGAAAGGGACATGTATACAACTTTCTGTATTTTTCGGGTTCTAATGATCATGATGGGTAAGAAAAGTGAGAAAATCAACTTGAAGATTTCTTTAGATATTTTTCCTTGACACCTGAGTAGAAGTGTCACTATGCTCAAATGATGCTGGCTGGAGAAGCATATTAGTGGTGGGAGACAGTCATATCAACTGTCGAGATTGGTTGGTCTTACAAGAATTTCTTTGTACTCGGTATGCTCCACACCTCGAGAGCCCACAATTCAGTGATCTGATCGCTGAATGTAAGGAGATCCTCGTTAGCATGATGAAGATTCTAGAAAGTAAGGCGGTAGAGGTTATTGAAAATTTAGAATCAGAGTCAGAAGTTGTTGCTGAGTTGGTACCACTGCAAGAAGAGATTTCCTCCCTGTCACAGAAGTTTAAGTGCTTCCTAATGAGTTTAGATCTTCTAGCAGAGCCTTCTTTGGAGCTAGTACCACCTTTGGTAGCTATGAGGCCTCGTTTTCTTGAGATCGACTGATGTGTACGACACATTGCAGATCTTTCTACAGGATGCAGGTTCACAGGAGATTGATGCCTTGGCATATAGGTTAGTTTTTCAGTGGAGCTCAGTTGCCTTGCTATGCTACAGATGTCTTGTTCGAGCTACCATGGACTGCAGTTGGTTTGTCACGAGAACCAGTTCCACCTCCACCATCTTGGTCGATGATGCACTAGAACTGCTGTCACGGTCACCACCTTGGCCCGATTGAGATGCTTCGTGAGGGGAGTCCTCACTCGATAGGGTTTTCCCACTCGAGGAAATGATGGGGACATCACACAAGTGCTAGTTGTCTTCTATTGTCTTAGTTTACTTTGAGTCTAGTTGTTACTTTTATTGTGTTTTAGTACCACATCGGTTATATCTGAGTAGTGTCTTTTTGCAAAGCCTATAAATAGGCCTTAGTACATTTTTTTCACTATACAATGATTAATAAAACTTTTTCAGTTTATATTTCTTGAGCCTTGAGTTCTTGAGATTGTGGTGTGAAGCCATGGTGTAACGGGTTTGAAGCCCAAATTTATTTGGTTCTTATCTCTAAACTTTAATTTCTCTTTTCTTTTGTTTCAAACTTTAGTTTCCAATTTCTAGCTTGAAGGTGATTGCGATTCTCTCGTCTTACATCCGGGGGTTTATATGTGGCGTGATCAGTTTTCTTTTCTTTTCTCATTTCTAAAGTATGTGGCGTGATCAGTTTTCTCCGCCATGTTGAAGTGGCCACATCTGGCCAGTTTTAAGGGTTCATACAATAGAAAGCCAACTATACACCTTCCTCTTTCTTTGCATATAGGAAAGATGATGCCAGCCATCAACAAACAACTCAATGAGACTTCAACAAAATCTTAAATGACGATACTCTCTTACTTATAATTTGCCAAAATAACTGAAACACATGTAAATTGGTCGGTTATATATCCATGTGAAACATCAGGCTTATGGTGAAATGTTTATGGAAGTGCAGATGGTCTGATACTAACCGTTTCAAAGCTGAAAACTTTTCTTAGGGTTATCTTGTTCAATATGACATGATCTCAGGTCACTATTTGACTTTGTTTCAAGTCTCAATGTTGGGTTACCTAGATTATCTACGGAGATGGAAACCATGATTAGCACCTGATGTCCAAGTCTTACCAAATTTACAGTTGCTTTCAATATATGGTGGTTGATATATTCATCATGCTCATAGAAAACAGTTTCTTTCACAATTTATGATGTATTTTGTGTTGTTTTTCTTAATGATTTGCATTTTGCAAGAAATTATTTAAATCAGCTTATGCCTTATTTGGCTACAAGAGTTAGGAATTTGGACTTCGTAAACAACTCCAAAAGGACTTGGGATTTAACTCTTGCACCAATTGGTGTAAGAGTTAGGTTTTGCCCCCAAAAAGTAGGGGAAAATTGCATAAAATCTTTTCAAAAAATCCTAGATCACCCTCTACTCCTCTTCTCTCAACTCTGGAAAAAAATGCTTGTTTGGCAAGAGTTAGGAGTTAACACCAACTCACTCTTGTAGCCAAACAAGGCCTTAGAGTTACAAATTGTCAACAACACAACAACAACAACAACAACAACAACAAACGCATGCCTCTGATATCTATTGCCTAGGCATCCAGTTTTTGGGTAATCAGAAGGCTTGTTTCGTTATTTTGATAGGTACAATCTGTCCTTTCATTGAGAAATTGAACTAAGGAACGCATGACTGGAGATATGGGTTTGCTTATTCCTTACATACATTATGCAATTCTTCTCTTATATCATTGCTCATTTCCAAATGTTCGAAACATCATCAAAGCAATCTTTCTATCTACTTAATGTCTCATTGAGATTTGATATGTAACCGTTGATTAATGGTTCCTAAAAAGTTATGTCTCCAAATGGAGGAGTCAGTTAAATCAGATATTAGTTGTACATTTGATTCGCTTGTCTGTTTAGGCTTTTGGTTTGAACATACTTCTCCTAACCTTGGAAGATTATCAAAGAGTCGCTATTTGCCTCAGGCCCTCAATAGGTGTTGCCATGTTCGAGTCTTTAATATTCCTATACAAGATTTTACTTGCATAAACATGGCACTGTTCATGATTTCTTTCATACACAGTCAGAAACTTCTTTTCCTTTGAAGTTTCTGATATTTTCTGGTTCATTGTCGAGGGCAGTCATGGATCTATAAAGATGTAGAATACAAACACATATCATGCTTCAGATGTGCACTCAGTAAATGCAATAGGTTCTAGACTGTATCTGATATTGATATATTTCAGAAGATGGTGGAAACTGCAGAGTACAGTCTATTAAAGGAATGATGGGAGACAGACAAAAAATTGCTCTCAAGCAGCGTGACATGTTTTTTGAGATTGGGAATCAAAATAAAAGAAATAAAATTAAAGTCCTATCTATATGTACATCTAATATATGTACATATTGTAATTTGATCTACATGAAGCCTATATTCATATACAATACAAGTTTATATAATAAAAAATAGTATCCAATACTAGCCAGTGTAGTAGAAAGAACTATAGTTCTTTTTACACACTACTGTCCTCACACTCAGAACCAACACCTTTCCACCCAACTATGTTCTAAATGACCTTTATTATTGAGAACGATGATAAAATAAGATCTTGTAAGAAGGCTATGGCTATAGGAACAGGATTACTGCAGAACCTCTGACTCCATAGTGAACCTTAGGGCCTTGCCGTGTTCTCATGAAATACGCTCCTAGGCTTGTCTTCTAGCTTCACAATAAAAAGCTCCTCAATATTCTCACTGTAATTTCCTTGGATCTCACCAAGAAGATGAAGGAATCCGGAAAACTTTATCCAATTTAATTTTGCTTTATGAAAATTCTGGTATATCCTTTATATAGGCCTTGGTTTGTACAAAGATTCATAGTTCGATATATCAAATTGCATAACGACTCAAGGCCCAATGTGTATAGGTGTAATCGTACAAAGGCTCATGATCCAATCAGGATTAAGCTATACACTATAAAGATTATTTTCAGTAGAACTGTAGGGATTTGATACTCTGTTAATACAGTGCCTTTTTCTGATGTTTTTGTTCATTACAAAGATGAGTTAAAACATATAAAATTTAGTTTGTTGATATTAACTCTTATCCAATTTATCATAGATCAACAATCCGAGAGTTTTAATAAATAAGAAGATGCAATATGCACAATCAGAAATGCCCAGGGCAATCTACATGGCATTTTAGCATATTTTCCTATTTGATATATAGCACATGATTCAATCAAAGCCTTAACCTAGCCCATCAATGCATTTAGCACATCAGTTTATCAAAACACTTAGCATGATATGGCTGCCAGTTTACTCCACATATATGGTATTTATAAAGGTATTATAATATTCTATTTAATTTTTTTACTTTTCCTGCAGTTCCTGAGCTATGAATTTTAATGTCTCAAATGATATTATTTTTTCTGGTTATGCAGGCAAAGAATTAAATGATCCTCGTGTCTTAACTGATGTTGGTGATGTTCCTATCCAAGAAATCCGGGACTGTGGTGTAGATGATGACAGATTAATGAATATTATAAGCGAATCTGTCAAGCTAGTGATGGAAGAAGTAAGATTTGTATTTTTCTTTGTGAAATAGATAATACTTTTATTCAATACTCCATCCTCTATGAGGAATATCTGCATGGAAAAATACCTTAGCTTACAGTCTAGCTCAACTGTCCATTGCAGATTAACCTTACCTTCCTTTTCTATTTTCTGTCCCATGACAATTGTGAAAGTTCAACCGTTTCTGGTTCAGTTTGTTAGATTGTGGAAGGTTTACCTTTTCAGGGAAAATCCATAAGTGATGATATAATCAATGTAATTCAACAACAGTATCTAACATATTTTATCCTGTTGTGTTTATTCTTGTTAAATTAGTTATCAGAGATTTGGAAGAAAGAGATGAGGTCTCGGCTTTATACCCTGGTCTATATATAATAATCAATATAAAGTACATCGAGTCTCACAGACAATATGGGACTAAAACCAATACACAGAGTCTCTCAACACTCCCCCTCAAGTTGGAGCATATATATCATACATACTCAGCTTGTTACAAATAAAATCTTTATTATACCAAGTGGTTTGGTAAGAAGATCTGCTGATTTGTGACCTGATGATGCATGTTTCGCCACAACGATCTTTTCCTCAAGCTTCTTACGAACTATATGACAATCAACCTCAATGTGTTTGGTTCTCTCATAAAGCACAACATTTTTAGTAATGTGAATTGCTGCCTTATTGTCACCATATAGTCTCATGGATACTCAGGATGAAAACCAACCTATATCAATAAATCTCTAATCTAGATTAGCTCTAATGTCACATTTGCCATTACCTTGTACTCTGACTCTGCACTGGACCAAAAGATCACACTCTGCTTCTTGCTTTTTCATGACACAAGATTTCTTCCAAGAAAGACACAATATGCTGTGGTCGACCTCCTATCAAAAAGGCACCTGCCCAGTCCACATCTAAGAAGAATGCTACTCGGGTGTGTCGTTGATTTGAATAGAGAAGTCATTTCTCTGGAGCTTTCTTCAGATACCTCAAAATCATCATTACTGCCTCCAAGTGGGGAGCCTTGGTGCTGACAAAACTTGACTTACTACACTGCCTGCGAATGTGATATTCGGTCTGGTCATGGTCAGGTAGTTCAATTTTTTCACCAATCTCCTGACCTCACACCATTCTCTAGAAGCTCCCCCTGATCTGATAGCAACTTCGTGTTTCAATTCATCAGAGAATTAATAGTCCTGCATCCTAGCATCCTGGCCTCCGAAAGCAAGTCAATTACATACTTATTCTGTAATAAAAAATACTCTTCTTGGACCTGACCACCTCAATGCCTAAGAAGTAATTCAGGGATCCAAGATCCTCGGTCTGAAAGTGCTTTTGTAAGTACTTCTTCAGGCTGTCAATCCCCTTTGTGCCATCTCTTATGGTCACAATATCATCCACATACACAACTAGCATGATCCTCTTCCATGCTGTATCCGTGAAAACACATAGTGATCTTTCTCAGCATGACAACGATCAAGCTCCTGAATCACTAATGCAAAGCACCCAATCTGGCTCTCAGAGACTATTTCAGATCATAGAGTGATTTCAACCTGCAAACTTTCGCACTCGTCCTGAGCAATAAAGCCTGGTGGTTGCTCCATGTAAACTTCCTCATCAAGAATACCATTGAGAAAGGCATTTTTGATGTACACTGATGAAGTGGCCAATGGAATGTTGCTGCTAATGACATGAGGATCCACACATGTCCTCTTCGCGACCAGGGAGAAGGTATTCACATAATTCAGTCCATACACCTGTACTTTTAGCAACTAATCTCGCCTATAAGTGAGCTAGAGATCCATCTAGTTTTAACTTGACAGTGTAAATCCATTTGCACTCAACGGTTTCTGTCACACCTCACTTCCCAAAATACTGGAAACGGATTCGCGACGAGAATCAGGGACGTATATATGCGAGGAGAATACCCCACGTATACACGCTAAGCCTAAAGTAACCTGAACAAGTTATATCAATCAACTATGATGACATGATAACCACTGCAATATAATATATGAATGACCACACATGATAACAGATGAATAAAGGAATAGAACAAACAATGAGTCCAATATATCGAAAATCAAGAAAGAACAGAATAAAAGAAACTGAGAATACCAGTAAACGAATAGAGAGAACTCAAGACTCCTCGAGATGCCTGTGATCCTCTCCAAATACCTGATCAGTAAGATAACATGCAAAGATCTGGATCTGCAAATCCAGGGAGTCAGAACTCCTAATGAATGTCTAAGAATAAAGAGGAAGGTGTATGTGCATATAACATGTGTGGGCATATGATGATAATATAGAATAAAATAGGACTGAAATGACATGCAAAACATAAATGACAGTAATAAGAGCATTTGGTACTAGAATCGGATGTGTGATCTAGTCATATGTGTCAGCGGGTGTCCAAGATAACATACATGTATCAGGCGAATACAATCAGTCACAATATATTAAATCAATAACAGTACAGTATACACAGTTTATGATAATTAATTATGTCAGCGAACACCGATTGCCACATGTAATAGACACATCCCATACTACGCCTACCACACATGCCGATTAAGGTCCTATGTTATTGAAACTGATCGGTTGGAGACATTGTTTGTGTTTTAAGTGGGTCCCGTACATACCCGGAACCACAACCTAGACTCCTGACACTGAACCAGGCCCTACCTCAAGGTAGTCAAGTAACATGTATAACAATTCAGGTAACATGTATAACATGTATAACAGGAATAAGAATAGGAACATGACGGGGTGTCTGTCACCCTGCGGGAATACTGCAATAGAACTCTCTTTCAGCTACGCAACCTATATTCTAAGTCCACCTAAAATACATACATTGTCTCCTCCATCAATTTCTCCAGTCTCGGTGTAAGTTGTTTAATATCATGTTATTAGTTTATCAAGGTTAATTTAAGTACATGTTACCTAAATCACTCGGATAACTCGATGACGGTAACATAACATTAACAGTGTAATCAGGATAAATGATGTCTGTGAATAGGATAAACAGGACGATATTGTTATCGTGGAACAATATTTTTCCAGCAACTAAGGTAACATGGACAGTATAGTATCAGGTAGATGTCATGTATAATCGGTCAAGTTTTTCAAGTGGTATCATGAAGTTCAGCATGAGTAATGACATGCAGGCATGAACAGAATAATCAGGGCAAAATATTCAATCAACTTTGATCCTTAAAGTCATGACATATCCACTCTTTAAGTCACTGGTGTAACTAAGTCTCAACAATCTGAAAATAAATGTATTTTTACCACATTTAACTGATCATCGCTATC
Source organism: Agave tequilana (assembly GCA_038442645.1). NCBI lineage: Eukaryota > Viridiplantae > Streptophyta > Magnoliopsida > Asparagales > Asparagaceae > Agave > Agave tequilana. Next base: position 18,384 of record JAVJIF010023869.1, read on the forward strand.
CAATCCAATCAAGATCATAACTATGGAATGTAACATCCTCGTCAATATGGTATCTAGATCGTCTCTACATTTAATAGTCAATATCAATAAGATCATCAATATTCAATTAATGTAATCAGGATAAATTCGGAAATCCTTGCTTCAATAATCAAAAATCAAGATCATGTTACACAACGATATCAGAGGTAAAATATACGCACAACACCTGATGATAATCTAACAAAATCAGTCTCATTTATATACTGATCAAGATGCAATGCAAAGAATATAAATCTCAGGTCTATCTAACTCTAACTGAATCCATATAAGTTCATGCATCAAGAAGATCAGTCATCTTAATAAAGTAACATCATGTTTATTCCATCCTCAATATTCAAATAAATTCCCGTCTAAATAATCACCAAATAAATGTCCGATAAATACCTCAAATAAATATACTATTTATCCACTAACATGAACCAGGCCAATCTCAACATCAATTCGAGTCACAATCTAAAGTATCTACAATCTGGAATCAAAAGTAGTAATCCTTTACACATGAAATGATGCTGATAAATGCTCATATCAACTAAATAAATAGGGTAAACACTCACTAATGTCTCATTAATTAATACACATAATCACACTGGTAAAATATATCAGACGATCACATGAAATAATACGAGTAACATATAAATGCGTACAGACTATAATAAATAAGGAAATAACATAAGAACAGATACTCACACAAAATGACGTGGTTTTAGATCTGAATCGTCTTCTGGTCTTCACTACACGAACCGGTACGGATATCTAGATCATTGCATGGGTCAGTATTCGAATCGACAGGGTATCGGGTTCATAACGGGCACAAATCTGAATCGGGTCCCGGTCTTCTGTTATCGGGTTCGGATCGCACGAACAGATCAACAATCACTGCAACACACAATCATACCCACATAATATATATACTCATACACACTTACATAATTACACTCACAGTACACATGCACACATTAACAAACACACCCATATATATAATATATACCCATACATACACATACACATACTAATATACATACATATTATATATACATATCCACACATGCATACGCATAAACACACACCTATACACCATGCAATTAACACATACAATATATGCACATAATTACACACATGTGCACTCAACACACAATCTAATTCACGCACACATGCACACATTCACGCATACACAACACAACATACAACATACACATACACACAACACTCACACACACGCATACACACTTCCATTAATTAAAACACACTCATACTGCAAATATATGTATAGAAAGAGAGGAAATATGAACCTGAGAGTGAGAGGAAGATGCATGGTGTGGGCAAGCCATGATGGAGCTTGCCGGAGAAGGCGGAGGCCACAGGAGGAGGGGAGGAGTAGGCCGGAGGTCGCGGATAAGTCCGACAGCTCCGGGGTGATGCTCCGGCGGAGAAGGAAATGGAGAAGGCGCGACCTGGCCAAGGGAATGGAGATGGCTCGGCCTGGTGATGTTGCCGTCCATGATGAAGAGGAGGAAGAGGGAAGCTTCGGCGGTGATCGTGGCAGCTTGAGCAGGCCAGGGAGGATGCCGAGGAGGATGTGGGGGGCTGCCATGGGGGTGCTCGACCATGGGGTGATGGAGCTCCAGTTGGGGGGCCTCGCAAAGCGTGCGGCAAGGGGCTGAGGAGAACGTGATCATGGTGGGAGGTTGCGAGGTGAAGAAGCTCTCGCCAAGGCTATGGGGGTGTTGCCGGGATCATGCCGGAGGAGGGGACCGCCGGCCATGCTTGGGGCGGTTGTTGTGTTGGAGAGTTGTGATCGGGGATGAAGATGGGGAGAAGTACGGCTGTGAAGGGAAGGGAAGGAAGATCATTAGGGTTAGGATTAGATTATGATTTGGTTTGTTGGGATAAAGATTTGAGTTGTTAGGATTGTGGGCTTTTGGGTCATGGGCTGGGTGTATGGGCATAAGGAAAATTGATAAAAAAAATAATATAGGGAGAAGAAATTGAATTGGGCCTAGGGCTTAAAGAAAGAGAACAAATAAAGTAAAATGAAATGAAGGTATAAATAATACTAATTACATGTTAGTAATAATAATATAATTAATTTATAATGATAAACTTGATTAATAACAATTCATTTTTCTAACACATAAGGTAATAAACAATAATTAATACAATAATATATATATATGTATACATATTAAAATACAGTTATTGTTATTAAATCATGTATTACAAAATACGGGTATTACAGTTTCTTTCTTGGTGGAAGTGTGACCAACTCCTATTATGCTCTAAGGCCATTATCTCTTCTTACATCACCTGAGTCCAATGTGGGATAGACAGTGCTTTTGAAACATTCTTGGGAATCGAGTATGAGTTTAAAGAAGAAATAAATGAATGAAAGAAAGATGATAAATGAGAATAAGAAATGAAATTGAAAAGAGGATATTGAGTACAAGTACGTTTGCTTTTTCAAAGTGCAATGAGAAGATTATTAGGAGTATAATTACCAGGTAATTGAGCGATGACAGTCTCACTTGATTCTTGCGCAAGACTTGGTACTGAGGCTGGCTGTGGCACATAAGCGTGGTTGTTCGTCTTGTATAGACTTGAATCGGATCCTGAAACCATGGTTCAAAGTCTCGGTCTTGGCCGCCGACTCGGCCGGCACCGAGACGGATCGGTCTCGGCGACTCGGATCGGACTCGGACGATACGCACAAAACGCTACATAGAACGCCAAAAAAATTATGAAAAAATCATGACAAATCATAAAAAAATGTAAACATCAAAATTCATGCATCACATATTCAAAACATATCACCTAATACTCAAAACATAACGTGAAAGCATAAATACAAGCGTCGTCGGTAGAAAAATATCAAAATACATGCATAATATAGTAAATTGCACAAAATAATTCATAAGTACCTGCTAATATAGTCATTTTCACATTGAATTACGAGGAGGCTCAAAATCATCATTATCATCATCCCCGCGATAAGTATAGAAACCAGGCATATAGTTTCCATAAGGATAATAATATGTTTGTGGGTGAGATCCTGTAGGCTGAGATGATTGGCCAGAGGATCCACTATCAGAGTAATATGGCGGTAGGGGTTGTGCAATATCAGCTCCATGGTGATAATACCCAAAACCTCGATATTCAGTGCTGCTAGTAGAGTATTCACCAGTGCTAGAATAATCAGTGCCAGAATATTGGCCAGATGTTAAACCCAACCCCTGTAAATGGCCTTCAAGACTATGATGACCATGTGAGTAGTTATCATGTCCACTCGAATAATCATCGCTAGAACTGAATTCGACCAACGATCCAAATGCCTACGCTGTTGTGAAATCCCCGCCCGGCCTCCATGATCTGTATCTTGTGTGGCATAATATTCTGAATCCCATGTTAAAGCATCATCTCGTTGGCTTCCACCAACACCATGAGTCTCTTCACCATTACCACCATCACCACCATCACCGCCGCCATCACCCTCACCACCATCACCGCCACCACCATCACAGCCATCATCATCACCGCTGTCATCATCACCGCCATCACCATCATCACCGCCACTTTCGTCAGTACGACGAATACCTTCATCTAACCACCTAAGTCATCTGGTGGTAACATCGGCTGTTCTCCCTCACGAATCACTCATCCAAAATATCATCATTGAAAATATTGTTCAGATCAATTGGGTTGTAATAATCATCAGTGTCGCTTTTGCATGTCAAGTTTCTTACTCGCAACCGCATATTATAATGCACAAATACTAGTTTATGCAACTTTTTCATTGCCAACCGGTTGCGCAATTTTGTATGAATTAGCGACCACGTGCTCCAATTTCTTTCACAACCCGATGAAGAACATGTTTGGCTTAAGACTTTGATGGCAATTTTCTGCAGATTGGGAGCTGCTTCTATAATTAATCCACCAATCAGCTGGAAGAGATTGTTGCACTGCTCTTCTAGTTAGTGAGCTTCCAAATTCTCCAACTCCATCCACAAATAATTTTATCTGTGAGAATACACATCACAAGTGTTAATATTTGCATAACATTATATCGATGAAATAAATAAATTATTATTACCTCATTAATAGCTCTTGCTTGTTTATTCAAATCTGGCTCCAATCTTTTAATGACCTCCTTTAATCCATATCTCACTTCTGGATGTGTAGAAAAGTTTTTTGAATATTGGAGTGCTGGATTTAAAAAATATGCTGCAATAATGTAAGCACACGATTGTTATGATATGACAGTTTCAATTTCTAGTCAACAAATATGATTTCTAGGCAAATGAATTACCAGCAGCATACAAGTGTCTATGCAATTGTCCCTCCCATCTTCTATCAATGATATCCCAGTACTTCTTCCAGTTCTTATTTGATGCCTTTATAGCCAATTTTGCTCTATCCATAGCTTCATATATAATAGATAGTGTAGGTTTCTTGTCCTGGTCCACTATCTTCAAGACTCTAACAAGAGGATCCATAATGTTTTGGACCTCTCTTGCCTTCTTCCAAAACCGGTCAGTCAGAATGAGATTAGAAACCTTATCTCGCACATTCTTCTACTCTTTTCCTTGTTGAATTCACGCCATTCGGTAGTCGTGCACATTCTTTTCAAATCTTGCTCATAGCGAATAAGGCTTTCAATAGAAATAAACTCGGTGGCAAACCGTGTTATACCTGGTCTCAATAAATCTCTATTTTTGGTATATATAGCTTCATTAAATTCACCACTTTGAGGCTATTGTAAATGAATGATGTGATCATCTTAGCATCATCCAATGTCTCCTTGACTGATTTCAAAGAGCCAATATCTTCAAGCATCAAATCAATGCAATGTGCTGCACAGGGAGACCAAAACAAATGTTTTCTCTTCTCCATCAACATGTGACCAGCTGCTTTGAAACTTGCCTCATTATCTGTTACAACCTGCACGATATTTTCTTCACCAACTTCATCAACAACTTTATCCATTAGCGAGAATATATACTCAGCAGTCTTCGAGATATTAGTGGTATCAACAGAAGTATGGTAGATCATGCTTCTATCACAATAAATCATGAAATTAACAATAGGCTTTCTATTATGAGAACTCCATCCATCACACATGATCGTGCAACCATACTGCGGCCATTTTGTTTTTATTGAAGCAATATATACTTCAATTTCTTTCATTTCCTCCTCTAAATATAGATTGCCAATCTGGTACCCTGTAGGGCCTTTTACACCTGGGCCTGCCTCCGCAATAGTATTAATCATGGCTTGGTAGTAAGGACCACTATCAGCTGCATTGAATGGTATTGCATTGTAGTGAAAGAACTTCACCACGGATTTTCCAACCTTTTTCATATTCTCAGTTGAGAACATGCTTTTGATTGATTTCTGTTTTGTTGGGAACATGTAAGGATCAATACCACGAGCTGGAATTTCAGCTTCTCTCATAGTCATACTCCGACGCAATCCACGGTTACTCCCTGATCCTGAAGGCTTGAACTACTGCCACCAATATCAACTCCTTCTGCCGATCTCCAAGCCATTTCACGACTTTCTTTCATGGCTTGTTTTAGTTGTCTTCTTTCAACTCCTTCTAAACCACCAACTTCTTCAATTTCATTATCAGAATCTTCTTCGGTCACATCATAAAAATCTTCCTCACTTAAAGATCTCATAAGTCGCTCTTTTTTAGATTTTATGGCCGCTCTTTCTTTACTACCTTCAGAAAGATGTCTCATTATTTGAGATACCTCTTTTGATACTCGCAAGCATCCTTCCACTTGACCGGGTACATGTGCTATATGCTGCTTCAATCTAGTGATACCATCATGGACTTGTTTCCCACAATAATTACACTTCACAAGTTTTCTACTTCCACCAACAGGGGTACCATGTTCCCATCCAATATCGCGTTGCTTTGGAGCCATACTGAAATTTAAAAAAATTATCTGTTAAATTAAATTAAAACTAAAATTAACTAAATTAAAAAAACATTAAATTAAACTCAATTAAATGAAACTAAATTAAATTAAACTAAACTAGTTTATACTAGATTAAGCAACACTAACTTAATTACCTAACTTCAATAAAATTATTAAATTACCTAACTTAATTACAAAACTTTATTAAATTAAATTAACCTAAATTAAGTTAACTAAACTAATTTAAATTAAATTAAACTCAATTAAATGAAACTACATTAAATTAAACTAAACTAGTTTATACTAGATTAACCTACACTAACTTAATTACCTAACTTCAATAAAATTATTAAATTACCTAACTTAATTACAAAACTTTATTAAATTAAATTAACCTAAATTAAGTTAACTAAACTAATTTAAATTAAATTAAACTCAATTAAATGAAACTACATTAAATTAAACTAAACTAGTTTATACTAGATTAACCTACACTAACTTAATTACCTAACTTCAATAAAATTATTAAATTACCTAACTTAATTATAATTATAAAATTTTATTTAATTAAATTGACTTAAATTAATTTTACCTAAACTAAACTAAATTAAATTACATTAAACGCAAATTAATTAAACTGAGGGAGAGAGAGGAACACAGAGAGAGAGGGAGAGAGACGGAGACAGAGGAGAGAGAGGGAAACACAAGAGGAGAGAGAGAGAGGACAGAGAGAGAGACAGAGAGAGGGAGAGGGGGAGAGAGACTGAGAGGGGGAGAGAGACTGAGAGGGAGGGAGAGAGTCCGAGAGAGAGAGAGAGAGTCCGAGAGAGAGAGAGAGAGACGGAGAGGGAGAGAGTCCGACGGGGAGAGAGAGAGATGGAGAGAGAGACAGAGAGAGACGGGGAGAGAGAGAGACAGAGAGAGAGCCGCTGCGGGAGAGACTCGAGAGAGAGACGGAGAAAGAGAGGGAGAGAGAGGCACAGAGAGAGGGAGAGGGGGAGAGAGAGAGACTGAGAGGGAGAGAGGGAGAGAGGGAGATTTACCTGGGCGACGGCGAGGGCGACGCGGGGGGACGGCGAGGGCGACGCGGGGGGACGGCGAGCGCGAGCGAGAGAGATCAGATCTGATCTCTCTCTCCCTCAGCGCCTTTAAACGCGACCCGTGAATGGCTCTGAACTTATTCTCGTGTTTCCTCTAGATAAGAGTTGAGGTACTCAATTACTATATTGTTGAGATGAGTATTGATCGATAAGAATAAATGAATGATAAACAAGTAAATAGAGACAATAAATGAATCACAAACAAAAAGATTTGTTTCGAGGTTTAAGCCACCGCTCTACGTCTCCGCCTTCACCACCGTGAAGGATTTCACTATCCACTATTGGATCCTCCACAAAGGGACCTTACAATAAGAAATTACAACCATTAGAGTACACAACTCCCCAACTCAATCCTCTACACCAGAGGTAGCACAAAGCCAATTGAGATAACAAGTTCTGGGTGATCAAGAGATCACACTCTCTTTGCAACTCTCTTACAAAAATCTTATAGAGTAAAATGTAAATTTGAACCTTAAGGATGTAAGTGAGTGAAAATGAGAGATTTTAAGAACAGAAAAACTCAAATAAAATTTTTGAAAATAAGAGCACAAAAGCAAACTTGAAACTTTTTCTCTTTGAAAGTAAAAACTAGATTTTCAATAGAATTTGTTGTGTAATATTCAATCCCAATGACCCTTTATATAGGTTTTATAAAAACACTTTTAGAATAGTTTTATCAGGTCTAAAAAGAAAAATTGACCTTAGAAATTCAACTTTTCACGTTTTAAAAAACATCTTTAAAAACAGATTTCAAAAAATGACCATTACTGCCAATCTGGCAATGTGTCGGTTGACCGGCCGGTCGACTGGCCATTCTAAAAAATTGACAGTTGGCTCTCGGTCGACCGGTCGGTCGACCGTGTTTAACCGAGACCAAACGGGTTACAGTCGGTTGACCGCGCGGTCGACTGCAATAAGGGACCGGCCGACCAGTCGGCCGACCGAGAATGTGCACAACATGCACACCCCAATTGCTAGAGGTTCGGTCGATCATGCAGTCGACCGTTCTGGCCTGTAATAGGCACGGTCGATCGCCCGATCGACGACCTAGGCCAAAAAACTAGGTCAAGGTATTTTTGAAGATAAAGAAAATTTTCAAATAATTTTTATTTGAATTTTGGAAGAGAGAAGATATGTATATCCATGAGATACAAGTTCTAAACTGAGATAGAAATTTCTAAGAAAATGTGGAACAAGTATCAAAACCAACATGTCAAAACCATACTTTTGAAAACGTGCACTTTTGTGTGTGTATATCTTTGAGCCTCAAATCTATATTCTACTCTTTAACAAACTAGTTTCTTACAAGGTTCTAATCGGCTACAAGAACCTTCAAGCGGGCTTCTCTGACGTTTGAGCGATGCTAAGCGCTTTGAGCTATGATCCCGTTCTTGAGTACCCTTGAGCCATCAGTACCTTTCTTTAAAAGAAGAAACTTGTTAGATCTTTTTGAACCCTGTTAGATCTTTTTGAACCCTGAAATACACTTTTGAACTTGATTAGTACCAAATAACTTCATATCCTTTGTTATTATTAAAACACAAAACCGTGGATTGTAACCTTTGGGCCAACAATCTCCTCCTTTTTGATGATGACAAAACATATTAGCTATTTAAAAGAAAATCTAGGAAAGAGCTTTGTAAAAGCCCCCCTTAAGTTATGCTAGCTATCAAGTACAAGATATCAACAAGTTATATGATAAAGGCATAGTATAAGAACATGATCAAACATCAAATAAATACCAATAAATACTCATAAATACTTCTCCCCTTTTTTGTCATGCGTCAAAAGGGTAAGCAAAAACAATCAAAAAATTATTATATATGTAGAATTTATCAGAAGAAAAACTCATGAATTAACAATAAAAATATTTAGTTCTCCACAAATGAAAGAGAATCTGTTAAAATCAAGTGGTTTAGTAAAAATATCTGCTAGTTGAAAATCAGTTGAAACATAATTAATTTTAATACCACTTTTCTCATAGTGATCTCTAAGAAAGTGATATCGAATTTCTATGTGCTTTGTCTTATTATGTTGATTTGCATTTTTGGTCATATGAATAGTACTAGTATTATTACAAAATATCTTAATATGATCATAATGTAAATCATAGTTAAGGAGAGTATGTTTCATCCAAAAGACTTGTACACAACAAGCTCCGGCCGCAATATATTCCGCCTTGGCTGTTGAGAGGGCTACAAAATTTTGTTTCTTGGAAGATCATGAAATAAGACAATTTTTTAGAAATTGACGAGTTTCACTTGTGCTCTTCCTATCCACTCTACAACCGACATAGTCAGCGTCCGAAAAACTCGTCATGAAAAATTGTTCGATTTCAGATACCACAAGCTCATTCCAATAGTGCCCTTAAGGTATCTAATAATGCGTTTTACCGCAATCAAGTGAGACTTTTTAGGACAAGATTGCAATCTGGCACATAGACATACACTAAACATTATATCCGGCCTACTAGCCATTAAATATAGTAAACTACCAATCATGCTTATATAAAGTTTAATGTCTGCATTTATGTCTTGTTCATCCTTGTCAAGTTTTGTTGTGGTAGCTATCGGAGTTTTGCTCATCTTTGTTTTCTTCAAGTCCAAATTTCTTGATGAGTTTCCTTGTGTACTTGGCTTGATTTATAAAAATTTCATCACTCTTTTACTTGATTTGGAGTTCAAGGAAGTAGTTTAGCTCGCCCATCATAGACATCTCAAACTCATTCTTCACGCATGATTCAAAATCTTTGCAAAGCTTTTCATTAGTGGATTCAAATATAATATTATCAAAATAAATTTGAACAATGAGAATATCACTATCTACATATTTTGTAAACAAAGTGGTATTATATTACCTTTTACAAAACCATTTGAAATAAGAAATGTTGAAAGTCTTTCATATCAAGCTCTAAGAGCTTGTTTTAAAGCATATAAAGCTGTCTAATTTGAAAGCAAAATCCAGATGTGTAGGATCAACAAACCGGGGGTTGTTCAACATACACTCTCTCTTCAATAAAACCATTTAAAAATGCACTTTTGACATCCATTTGAAAAAAATTGAAATTTTTATGAGAAGCAAAAGCAAGTGTACTCTGTATGGATTTAAGCCGTTCGACGGGTGCAAAGGTTTTCTCAAAGTCGATATCTTCGATTTGGGTGTAATCTTGGGCCACTAACCTGGCTTTATTCCTAACAACATTACCTGACTCATCCAACTTGTTCCTAAAAATTAATTTAGTACAAATTGATGGTCTATCATGGGGTCTAGGAATAAGGTACTAAACTTGGTTATGCTCAAATTGATTGAGCTCTTCTTACATTGCAAGCAACCAATATGAGTCACCCTCAGCTTCGAGAATATTTTTTAGTTCAATATAAGAAATAAAAGCAAAATTGCCATAAAAATCATGGAGTTTGGAGCGAGTAGTTACCCCCTTTTATACATCACCTATGATGAGTTTCTTGGGATGACTTGTAGCGACTCTCTAATCTTTTAGAAGTGGTAGTGTTGGTGCCACTTCAACCTCTTGAACTTCACCTTATTTATCAAGCTTTGACTTATCTTCTTGGATAGGTGAGTCCTTCAAAGTTACTTTCTCCATGTCTACACCTAAAAAATCAATCTCTATAACATTCTTAATAAAAGCATTAGATTCTTCAAACTTAACATGCATAGATTCTTCAATTGTCAAGGTAGATTTATTGAAGATTCTATATAAGCCTTGCTAGTGTTAGAATAACCACAAAAATAGCTTCAAAAGCTTTAGCATCAAATTTACCTAAGTTATCCTTGGTGTTTAAACAAAATATTTGCATCCAAAAACTCTAAAGTAAGAAATATTAGGTTTTCTCGAATAGTAAATTTCAAAAGAAGTTTTGAAAGTAATTTTACAAAAATAAATTCTATTTGATATGTAACATGAAGTGTTTACGGCCTCGGCCCATAAATATTGAGGGAGTCCGTATTCACTAATTATTATCCTACCCATTTCTTGAAGAGTACGATTCTTCCTTTCAACGACTCCATTTTGTTGTGGAGTTCTAAAACAAAATAATTCATGCCTAATTTCATTTTCTTCACAATAAGTGATAAAAGAATGATTAATAAATTTACCAACTCTATCACTTCTTATGCGCAAAATCGAAAAACTTTTTTCTTTTTCAATCCTTTTTCTAAAAACATTAAAATGTGAAAAAGCTTGATCTTTATGTTCTAAAAAGAAAACCCATGTAAAACGAGAAAAATCGTCAACCAATACAAGAACAATACAGTTTTCATTTAAACTCTTGATTTTAGTAGGACCAAACAAATCCATGTGGATTAGCTCTAATAGTCTAGATGTCATTATATCCTTGATTGGTTTGAAAGAGGACTTGGTTTGTTTCCCAAGTTGGCATGCAATCTTTTTCAAACTTCAAGTAAGGAATATTCTTCACCGATTCCTTAGAGTTAATTCTAGATAGGTCAAAAGATACATGACCTAGTCTTCTATGCCATAACCAAGAATTCTCATTGAAAGCATTTAAACATATAGTATTACAATCGAAATTTAGCATGTCAATAATATGTACATTATTTCACGAAATCCGGAAAGAATGCAAGTATTGGTTTTACCATCTAAAACATTGCAAGAAGAATCATCAAAAATAACTTTGAAACCTCGATCACATAGTTGACTAATACTCAACAGGTTATGTTTGAGTCCATCAACTAAAATAACATTTTCAATCAATGGAGATGTACCACTTTTAATGTTACCTATACACCGATAATGTTACCCTTTGAGTCATCTCTGAAGGTGACGGTGCCGCCTTCTTGATACCTTGATAGGGTTGCAAAATTATTGATGTCTCAAGTCGTGTGTCTTGAGCAACCGTTATCAAGATACCACCGCTCCCTACATCTTGAAGCCTTGGTGTGTACCTACATCAAATAATGAAGTTGTTGATTTTGGTACCCATATTTTCTTGGGTCCTATGACGGTAGTACTTCGAACCCAAATATGATTATTAGAAGTATTTATACGATCAAAACAAAATTTAGCTAAGTGACCCTTTCGGCCACAATAAGTACATGAATAAACTCTACCATACATGAACGCATGATATGTATGATGAGCATGTGGAACATGAGCATGCTTAGTGTGTGATTTAGAAGTGAGCATGTGTAGTATGAATGTCTCTTTGAAGAATTTTTCTTGAAAAACATGGTCTCTAGTTTAGCTTTATCAAACTCACATTTCTTTAAAACATTTTTCAAAGTGTTAATTTTAGTTTTTAAAGTAGAAATTTCATTTTCATCAATCATGGAAAACTTTGCTTTACATGAAATCTTATATGCGTCAAAATCTTTTTGTGTGGATAAAAGAGTAGAAGATAAATCATCCTTTTCTTTAGAAAGAGTGATAATTTTATTTTGAAGAACTTCATTTTTCTTTTTCGTTTTTAGATATTTTTCTTTAGAAAATCATAATTATTTGAAAGTTCTACAAATGCATCTCCTAAATCATTCATAGTTAAATCACAATCATCAATGGATGGTTCAGAAATTACCTTAGGTGTGTTATCATTTGCCATGAAAGACACGTTTGCCGTGTCCACCTCCTCTTCGTATTCACTTTCTGAATTTCATGTAGCTTTGAGAGGTTTCTTCTTAAATGACTTCTTTGGCTTGTTTGAGAAAGATTTGTTTTTGATATCCGGATATTCGATAATGATATGTTCGGGTTTCTGACAGTTGAAACTGATGATTTTCTTTTCCTCCTTTCCTTGCCATCGTCTTGATATTTGCCTTGTTGTACATCCTCCTTACATTTCTTACAAGGAGGGAAAGATCTTCATCATCTTCTTCTTCATCTTCGTCGGAGATGGTGGGAGTAAACTTGAAGGCAATTGTCTTCTTCTTTTGTGGTGCCGTTTCTTCTCTAGCCTTCCTCTCCATCTCATGGGTTTTAAGGTTGCTTATAAGACCGATGAGTTCCATCTCTTCTTTGTCTTTTAATTCTTTCAATGTAGTAGCTTTGACTTCCCATGAGGGTGGAAGTGCACGAATGACCTTCCGCACTTTTTGATCATTGTCAATGTCATCACCTAAAGAAGCAAGACCATTAGTTATTTTAGTAAATTTTGTAATCATATCATCAATGGACTCATTTTCATGCATAGTGAAGTTTTTATATTAGGAACACAAGAGATCAATTTAGCCCTCTTGACTTGTGATGTTCCCTCATGAGTGACCACTAGGTATGACCAAATCTCGTGAGCGGATTTGCAATGAATGACCCTAGCTATGTCATCATCGTTCAAGGCTTGAGCAGTGCATAGTGTGCCTTTGCATTGGCATCAAACTCTTTGGTGGCGATATCAGAACAAGTGTCCTCATCACCAGTGGGTACACTAAAAGGTTTAGTCACCGCCTTTGCAACCCGGCTTCCTAGGGATTGCAAAAATACGATCATCTTAACCTTCCATATGAGAAAGTTAAAACCATCAAACTTAGGAGGGGTCTTAATACCTTCGATCATTTTACTATAGTGGATGAGAATAAAGATGTCAATAAAATGATTAGCAACTAGGATCTCTCTAAGATTGTTAAACAAAAACTAGAGACTAAGGCTCTGATACCAATTGAAATTACACATAGAGGGGGGTGAATAGGTGTATAGCTAATCAAATAAAAATTCAAGACAATATAATATGAAATAACACAACCGATCACTCAAAACAAGACTTGAAGCCGGATTCCCCATGAAGGGCTCTGAACTTCTCGTGATTCCTTTAGATAAGAGTTGAAGTGCTCAATTGCTATCTTGTTGAGATGAGTATTGATCAACAAGAATAAATGAATGATAAACAAGTAAATAGAGACAATAAAGCAATCACAAACAAAAAGATTTGTTTCGAGGTTCGAGCCACCGCTCTACGTCCCCGCCTTCACCACCATGAAGAATTTCACTATCCACTATTGGATCATTTACAAAGGGACCTTACAACAAGGAAATACAACCACTCGGAGTACATAACTCCCTAACTCAATCCTCTACACCAGAGACAGCACAAAGCCAATTGAGATAACAAGCTCTGGGTGATTAAGAGATCACAAACACTCTCTTTGCAACTCATTTATAAAAACTCTATAGAGTAAAATGTAAACTTAAAGCTCAAGCATGTAAGTGAGAGTGAAAAATCAGAAAAGAGAGATTTTAAGAACAGAAAAACTCAAATAAAACTTTTGAAAATAAGAGCACAAAAGCATATTGAAAATTTTTCTCTTTGAAAGTAAAAACTAGATTTTCAATAGAATTTGTTGTTGTGTAATATTCAATCCCAATGACTCTTTATATAGGTTTTAGAAAAACACTTTAGAATAGTTTTACCAGGTCTAAAAGGAAGAAATTGACCCTAAAAATTCTACTTTTCACGTTTTAAAAAACATGACCGTTACTGCTAATCTGGCAGTGTGTCGGTCGACCGGCCATTAAAAAAATTTGACCGTTGGCTCTCGGTCGATCGACGGTCGACCGTGTTTAACCGAGACCAAACGAGTTACAGTCGGTCGACCGCCCGATCGACCGCACCGGTCGGTCGATCGGGAATGTGCACAACATGCACACCCCAATTGCCAGAGGTTTGATCGACCGTGTGGTTGGCCGTTATGGCCTGTAATAGGCACGACGACCACCCGGTCGACCACCTAGGCCAAAAAACTAGGTCAAGGTATTTTTGAAGATAAAGAAACTTTTCAAATAATTTTTGTTTGAATTTTAGAAGAGAAAAGACATGTATAGCCATGAGATACACGTTCTAAACTGAGATAGAAATTTCTAAGAAAATGTGGAACAAGTATCAACCAAACATGTCAAAACCATACTTTTGAAAACGTGCACTTTTGTGTGTGTATATCTTTGAGCCTCAAATCTATATTTTACTCTTTAACAAATTAGTTTCTTATAAGGTTCTAATCGATTACAAGAATCTTCAAGCGGGCTTCTCTGACGTTTGAGCGATGCTAAGCTTTTTGAGTTATGATCCCGTTTTTGAGTACCCTTGGGCCATCAATACCTTCCTTTAAAGGAAGAAACCTGTTAGATCTTTTTGAACCCTGTTAGATTTTTTTGAACCCTAAAATGCACTCTTGAACTTGATTAGTATCAAATAACTTCATATGCTTTGTTATCGTCAAAACACAAAACCGTGTATTGTAGCCTTTGGGCCAATAGAAGATACTTCTTGATTTCAACATCTAGAACTGTGCTACCAATATCTTTGATCCCCTCTTCCCCATTGCTCCCTATATAGATGTTTTGCCTGGTAGTCTGCACCAACTGACAGAGAACTGTTATCTAGTTGTAACTGGTCTCGACTCTTTTGGTTAATCCTTCCATGGGACCTTCTTGACTAATGATCTACTTCCTACATGGACCCATTTGCAGGTGAAAAGGCTTGAACAATGAATTATTTTGATGATAGTAGATCTAAAGATTGTTCTGTTCATATTCATGATCTTGTTAATAATGTTCCAATTTGCAATTCTACAAGAACCTCCTTTTGGAAATGAAAGGACAGTTAAAGCTAGCTAACAAGAATATAGGTTGCAACTTGAATTTGTATAGTTACATAAAGTTCTGTTTCAATATGTAGGATATGTGCATGTAAACATGTGAGAGGCATTTGCGAATTGCGCACCATAAAATACTTCCTTAGGCATTTCCTTATTCTACTAAACGACCCACCTATTTACATTCCTAATGGTCAAGAATATTTAATGTTATGTTGCTAACATGATTTAAACTCTTCTTTCAGGCTCCACTTCATCCGTTGGTCTTAGGAGGTGACCACTCGATATCCTATCCTGTTGTTAGAGCTGTGTCAGAAAAACTGGGGGGACCTGTAGATATTCTTCATTTGGATGCCCATCCTGATATCTATGATGCATTTGAGGGAAATAAATACTCACATGCTTCTTCTTTTGCACGGATTATGGAGGGAGGCTATGCTAGACGGCTCTTACAGGTAACTCTTTTTCCTGCATCCTATACTTACTCTTGTTAGTACTGAAATAGTTTAATATGTTACAGAATATATATCATGGCAGGGAACTATTTATGTATTTCAATAACAGTTAAAATTACTAACTTCGTCCTCAATTGTGGTATTGTTGATCTACACTTTTTCACTTTAGTTTTATTTGCAATTCCCAACCTAACATTGTATGAGATAGAACGGCATCTGTGTCCTATGTTTTAATTTTAAACCTTATCATTTAGTTTGGTCTTCACTCTCTATTCATGTTTATAGTAGTGGAAGAAAGACAGCAGCTTTCTTGTAGTTTGTCTTTTGTGACTTGAATTTATGTGAATGGGTCCTGTCAAATTATTGATCTCTAATAGGTATTTAGAAAACACTTATTAGACTAATTAGAGTATCTGGAAATATATATGGAACAAATACACTGATGTAAAACCACCTGGATCGTAATCACCTTCAAATCGTAACCAAACTTAAAATTGAGACAGGATAAGATTTTGGGTTTCCACCCCTTACGCGGGCTTCTCACCCAGAAACTCGAGAGCAAATAACTCAAGAATTAAGCCAAATAATTTGTGGAAAGTTTTATCATTCAATTCATTCCTTCAATATAATAGTCTAGGGGGCCTTATATAGGCTTTACAAGAGGAGTACTGGGAAATACCGATGTGGTACTAAACGCCCACAAAGGAACACAAATAAAGCTAAAACACTACTCAAATAAAGCTGAAACAAAATACTAAATCCCTGAATAACTAAGGCATGACAAGATAAAGAACTGCGTGATGTCCTCATCAATTCCCTCGGGGTGGGAGAAACTCGACTCTGTCGAGTGAGGACTCTCCTCAGAAGCATCTCAATCGGGCCAAGGTGTGGTCGTGGCAGCAACATGAGTACATCATGTCGAGACCATGGTGGCGGAGGAGGAGCTGGTCTCCATGACGGATCGGTTGTGGAAGATAGCAGCACGATCAAGGCACAGAGAGTAAGCGAGGCGCATCATCCTGGCTGAAAACAGAACTGATACCAGGATCCCACGGGCTATCCAACTCGTAGCAATGTACGCATCTTTTCTGAGTCATTTCGAAATCTTTACGCCAAGCGTGTAACTTTCTCGTGGCCTCAGAGTGACTCGTAACCATCACCCTATTATCAACTGCAAATTCCTGCAAAATACTATATGGGCATGCAGCAAATTTATGATTATCATTGCAATTTGCTATCGGTCTAGTGATGTCATCAATATATGCAACAGGCAGATGCAAAGCAGGAGGTATTCTAAGCATAACTTCTAACGATAGGAGAATGAGAGATAATATGCCTAGGACACAAATCTAACGATGGAGGTATACGGGACTCGACACAAACTCTAAACAACCCGAAAAAGAAGTATTAGAAACCATTTGTTGGACCTTGGCAGAAATTCAGGTGACTCCCTAAAAGATGAATTGATAGGAATAACCATAAAACTAGGTTCAACACAAGGAGACTCGAATGGCTGATTAGGCACAGTGGGTATATTAGGCTCAACTGTCTCGTCCACGTCATCATTGGCACTATCAGAAGACAGGTGAATTTCATCACTAATCTGTGTGACAGAATCAACTGCTATGTCTTCAATTATATTAACAGTTTTAGAAGAAACTTGGTCATCCTTAACAGCCTCCGAATCGTCAATTTCATCAGTGGGCACAGTTCTAACATGTTGACTCTCCGAGGGGCATTGATAATTATAATGTCCATGGCCCTTACATTTAGAACATTTGACCTTGGCATTGATTAGCGTTTTGAAAGTCAAGTCCAATTTTAATGCAACTTCAAAGGCATCTTCACCAGTATCTAAGTCATAGGGGCCAGTAATCATAGCACGTTTTATTTAGGCCGTAAACCCCAAATAAACCTAGTTAGAGTCTCAGAAGGGTGCTCTCTCACTTCACTACGATGGTTAAGTCCTTAAATATGGTAATGTACTCATGAACGGACATATGACCCTGATGGAGATTGTGTAGCTGGTCTAAGTGGGAGTCCCTATAATGCGATTAGTCATGATGACTCAGCAAGCAAGCAGATGCAATGGAGAGCCCTAAAGTCAATTAAACTAAATGTATGCACTAAATAAAAATTCCCTAAAGTTTTAGCTTTAAATGTAAATAAAATGCATTCCTAAAATGATGAAAGATGCAACCACTAGATCGAAGCAAATAGCATTTCTACCAACAAATTATAGCAATCCGTATAGTAATTGCAAGTAATCAACAGTTAACGAATTAGGTCAAGTTGTGATATCACCTGAGGGGGAGTCGTTCACGCCCAAACGCAAAAGTTCTCGAAGATTCCTCAGAGAAATATTCACACTGAAGAGTTGAGATTGCCCACAAGACTTTTGGACAGCGGTGATAAGAAGTGGAAGCTGGATGCTCGAGAATGGCACAAATCGGGCTCGAATCGGTGCAGAAACAGCTCTGACTGTGGTGCACTGATCTACTGAGCTGAATCTGGAAGACGATCGGAGTTTGAACCAGATTGTGACTGTTGTAGGCGCGTAGTACTGGTCGTCACGAATCCACTGCCTCGAGAACGGATCAATTCGGACTTGAAACGAGCCTGAACGGCCGTCTGAAGTGATGCTGCGATTCTGGACTGAGTCAGGAACGGTCTGGACTGAGTTGAATACACTGAACTGGGTAACTCAGTGGGATAACTCGGTGATGATGTCAGCGATGACGTCAGCGATCACTGTTGCACCGGTTTGCGGGTGAACGGGTTTAGTTTCACTGGGACCCGACCTGTTTTACTTATCCCACTTAAATCCGCTCGGGTTTGGAGTCAGACCCGTTTTGTTCACACCCAAATCCAATTGGATTTTATAAAAACGGGTCTGGATGAAGTTCTCGCCCGACACCCAACTTCAGTCACCCGCGCTCACAACTAGGGCAGGGGGCGACGCAGGCGGCGGACTTAGTCAGCGGAGATGGCCGGCGAAGCAGGAGATCCGGTCACGGCGGCGCCCGGCGAGACTGGAAGCGTCGGAGGAGGCTGACGGAACTCTGGTGCGATGACTTTGACCTAACAACTCCAAATCGGAGCAGAGTCAGCCTGGATCTGTGAGATGGAGACGATCAGTGATGAAATCGAAGATGGCGACGTCGTCGGATTTTTGGACGGCGTTGGGACACGGCGAGGTCGCGGTGGAAGCGACGACGGCACGAGATCCTTCTCCGTTCACGCTCACATCACCTCTGTTCTCCTCTTTGCTGTCGCGGTGAAGATGGCAGAGATCGGAGGAGAGACGTGGATCTGCGAGCGCCGACGAGACCGGAGGAAGACGACGGGGATCTGGGGCGTCGACGATGGTGCTGCAGCGAGAGAGGAGTAGACGACGACGTAGACGTTGCTGGATCTGTGTTGTTGGCGGCGGAGGGCGTGGGTGGGCAGCGGCGTCGGAATCTTGGATCAAGGGCGGATGGCGGTGGCAGATCTCGTCGACGTTGTGAAGACTGCGCTGATGGTGGTGTTGGGTAGTCGCAGGCGGCGGGAGATGATAAACAGTGCCAATTTTGGAATTTTTTTTTCAGAGAATTTTGATGAGAAATTATCACTGTATATATATTTTTTTAACAGTGTATTTTTTTTTTGTGAATGGATCTGGAATGTAGATCTAGGGTTTGGAGATTGGAAGAAAAAAATTGAAACAAAGGAAAATTTTGAAGGGGATTGAAAACCGATGCTCTGATACCAAAATGATGTAAAACCACCTGGATCGCAATCACCTTCAAATCGTAACCAAAACTTAAAATTGAGACAGGATAAGATTTTGGTTTCCACCCCTTACGCTGGCTCTCACACCAGAAACTCGAGAGCAAATAACTCAGAATTAAGCCAAATAATTTGTGGAAAGTTTTAATCATTCAATTCATTCCTTCAATACAATAGTCTAGGGGCCTTATATAGGCTTTACAAGAGGAGTACTGGAAATAACCGATGTGGTACTAAACGCCCACAAAGGAACACAAATAAAGCTAAAACAGCTACTCAAATAAGCTGAAATAAATACTAATCCCCTGAATAAGCTAAGGCATGACAAGATAAAGAACTGCGTGATGTCCTCATCATACACACATGTTATGATGTTGAGAACAAGCTGCTTTTCAAATTAAATAGTGAAGCATTGGTTTTGTACCTGTATGGCACTGGGGGAAAAAATCTGAAATCCTGATGACTACAACTGGCTTGATTGTTTGTGCATGAGACTAATTTTCTGATATAACAAAATATTATTGTGCACACCAAGTGTATTTAAGGATTCTTTTTGTAGGAGGTTACAAAGGCTACTGATTTTTCTCATGTGAGCTTTGAGGATTATGTTTTTGATGATGAGTTATTTCTTTCAACAATAATTACATTAAGAAAAAAAAGTGAGTTGTATAGGCAGCTGGGGCTGGAGCCGGTTTGCCACTTTGTTATCCATCTGAATGGTACATCCATTGTATTGCGAAATTCACATTTGAACTGCAAGATCTCATAGTAAGATCCGGTGGGATCTTGTTTCAGCATCTGAACTAAATTGAAGAGTGCTTACATTTTTTGGATTGCTGGGTCCCGCTATGAATCCTGGCACCCTAGTAGCATTGTTAATTCAGCTGGAACAGTTGGCCAAAAATCCAGACCTTCACTTTTATACATTTTATACCTGTCTTCTTTCATATTGAGAAGATTTAGATTATGGAATGAGTTCTCTTTCTATACACTTATTTATAAGCAAAATACATTTATAATTCTTAATAGAAATAGGACTCAATATTATGTAGCAATATGACTCCTAATTAAGTAATTACTCCTAATTAAATAATGACTAATAAATAGATAATGACTTTTAATTACACTCTCCCTCAAGTTAGAGCATATACATCATACATACCCAGTTGTCACAAATGCTGTGAATCTGGGGCCCCTAGGAGGTTTTGTCAACATATTTGCTAACTGTTAAAAAACATATTGAAGTTCAATGGTATTTTTGTAACCTTCTAACGAATTAGATGACAATCCACCTCAATATGCTTAATGCTCTCAGGAAAAACTAAATTTTCTCACTGTGAATAGCCGTTGTATTATCTCATACGAGTTGAAGGCAGGAGATGTAGCTCACTCAAAAGATTTCGTATTGAGACCAATTCACATGTGGTTTCGTATTGAAACCAATTCACATGTGGTATCGGTCAAGGCTCGATATTCCGACTCAACACTATATCTCGAAACCACACCTTTATCTTCCGCGATACAAAATCTTTCAACAAACACACAATAACTAATAGTTGACCGTCTATCAATTAGTGATCCTGCCCAACCTGCATCCAAAAAATCAATTATACATTCATGACAAGAATCTAAATACAAGAGTCCTCTGCTAGGAGCAGATTTTAAATACCGAAGTATTTGAATCACAATATCCTAATGACTTGTTCTTAGAGGAGATAAGAATTGACTCACCACACTTACAAGGTATCAATATCAGGTCGTAAGATAGTTTAGCTTACCCACAAGCCTTCTATATCGCTTTGGATTATCTAAAAGTTCTCCCTGATCTGGTAGCAACTCGAGGTTTATGTGCATTGGCGAATCTACTGGTCTACACCCTAACATACTAACTTCTAAAAGCATATTCAACATATACTTCCGTTGGGAGAGGAAGATCCCTTTCTTTAATCTTGCTATCTCAATACCCAAAAAATATCGCAATTGTGTCAAATATTTTATTTGAAACTTCTTTGGCACATACAATTTCAACTCACTAATCTCTTTAGCATCATCATCAGTAATCACTATAGCCCTAATAAACAAGCAAAAAAATTGTTTTCCCTGATGAAGCAATATAATGATCTTTCTGAAAATAACGAAGCCCAAACTTCTAAACAACTGAGGCAAATCTCTCAAACCATACCCTAAGAGACTGCTTCAACCCCTGTAAAGACTTCTTGAGATGATAAACTTGTCCAAACTTCTGCTGAGCAACAAAATCAGGTAGTTGCTCTTCATCAAGAATACCACGAAGGAAGGCATTCCTGATATTAAGTTGATGTAACGACGAGTGATGGGTAGCAACAAATGAAATGAGACAGACATAGGTTAATTTTGTTATAGGGAATATGCACATCGACAAACAACTGCTTGCTTCTCTAAAGGAAGAGAAACAAGGTATTACATCTTATTCTGTTCTAGAGCCACCATTTCCTCCTGCGTGGTGTCTCTCTATCTTGGGATAGAGAGGGCTTCTGACACATACGTGAGAACTGTGTATAAGTCCATAGAAGAAATACAAACACTATATGAAGATGATAGATGAGAATAAAAGACAAAATTTAACAAAGGATGAGAAGTACAAGTGCGTTTACCTTTTTGAAGAGCAATCAGAATTCAGAACGTCAATATTAGAAATATCAGAACTAGAATAAGAAAGAATAGGAACAGGAGTAACATCACCGGAGGGCAAAGTATTCTCATTAGATTGTAAAGTAGAAACTGAAAAGTAGATGACAATGGCACAGTGAAGGTGCATTTTTTTGTAGACTTTGGTTGGTTCTCCATGTTTAGGAGGCAACATGTCTTGATTTGTAATGTCTAATGATGCAGTATTATTAATCAAATGTTTTTGAACTAAAAAAATACAAAAATTCTTCATGAGACTCAGAAAATGACTCAGTAGCAAAGTATGGCTTAAACTCGAAAAATGTGACGTCAGCACAGATTATAAAACAATTCAATTTTGGACAATAATACTTATATTTCTTCTGAGCACGTGAATATCTAAGAAACACACTTTTAAGGGCACGAGGATCTAACTTGGTTCTATGGAGATCAGTTACAAAGCATACAGATCCAAGCACTTTGGGGGGGTATAGAAAACAAGAGTTTGTAGATATAGAACTGAGTATGGAATCTGACCGTCTAGAATAAATGAGGGATGTGATTAACAAATAACATACAGTAAGAATGACATCCCCCAAAGTTGTTTAGGATTCTGCATGTGAATTACAAATGTGCGTGCAACCTCAAGCAAATATCGATTTTTACATTCATCAACATCATTTTACTGAGGGGTAAATAAACAAGAGGACATGCACAATCACATGTTATAGATATGAAGTTTAAAAAATATCAACTAGAAAATTCTTTAGCATTATCAGTTCTCAATGTTTTTTATAGACAGGGAATCTGAGATTTTAGTATTGTGACACTAGATGGTCAAGAAATACCGATGAGCAGTCATTTTTAGTACTTGAGTTCTATTAGCCAAAAGGATGGGGAGATCAATATTGATGTCAACCATAGGATTCAAGCCGGCTGGTTGAAATGGAGTGCAACAGGAGTTCTATGTGATCATACTATTCCGTTATGACTGAAGGGAAAGTTTTATCAGATTGCTATTAGGTCAACTTTGTTATATGGCTCAAAATGTTGGGCTATAAAGAGATACCATGCCCAGAAGATGAGTGTAGCAGAGATGCGCATGCTTCGTTGGATGCGTGGTAACACGCAGTGTTTTAAATGTCGGCCGACATTTCCGAAATGTCGGCCGACATTTCGTTTTCAGACCATCACCGCCACGACATCCATACCCTCGTTACAAATTGCGTTTTGAAAAAAACGGCCGAAATTATGGAAAATCCCCGATATGTCGGCCGATAAATCGGCGGAAGATTGCGCCTGCAATCCTCAAATGTCGTTTATACCATATGGGTTAACATATCGGGTTGAATCCTTTAATTTTACCCGATCCAAACCCGTGCAACAGTAAAATCAATTTGCCCTAAAGGTTAAACGCCCCTCTCCTCTCTTCGACTCTTTCAGATCTGAAAAAAAAAAAGAAAATTGTCGAAGGAGAGGCGCGGCGACCTCGTCTCCGATCTCATCAATCTCCGACCTCGAAGGCTTCCCTCCACCTCTGAGTGCTTCCCTCCATCTCCGGTGCTTCCTACCGCAATGATCTCGAAGGCTCAAAGCCTCGAAGGCTCTCCAATCCTCCCTCTGTCGTCTGGAAGTTCCTTCGTCTGATGAAGGCTTCCAACTGCAGCAACCTCGAAGTCTTCCAACTGCAGCAACCTCGAAGGCTTCCCTCTAACCTCGACCTCTGATCTCAAGCCTCGCGGTGATTGCCGACTGGTGAGTTTCATTTCATTTTTTGTTTCGTTCTTCTTTCTTTTGTTCTTCTTCTTCCTCTTCGTTTTTCTTTGCTGGGTATTAATTGAGGGGTTTGCTGAATTTACAGTCACAATTACAATCACAAATTACAATCACAATTACAATTACAATCATAATCATAATCACAATTATATTTTGAGGGTTTTGCTGATTTTTGCTGGATTCTCTTGCTGATTTTTTGCTGGATTCTGTTGCTGATTTTTTGCTGATTTTTGTTGCCGAAATTATGTTGAATTTTATTGCTGAATTTTGTTGTTACTTGTTGAACTGTTGGGTGCTTGCACTGTAGAATTGAACTCTGTTAAACAGAACATTGACCTGAAAATGGCAATGAATTTGATCAGTAAACTTATCTGAAAATGATACTCATTTCTGAACTGAATTGAGTTAATTGAGACTATTGAGTAAATGAGTTTTTCTTTAAAATAAAATTTATTTCTGAATTTTAGTTTGAACTGAAATTGAGTAAAATGAGAAAATTAGTTGATTCAAGTTCGATTCTAATGTGTTTATTATATTTTCTGATAAATAGGACTATAGGAGGATGTCTTCTTCCGAAGCTTCTAATGCGATGTCAATACCATTGAAGGGTGGTACTGATCCCTGTTGGGAATATGGAGAGAGGGTGTTTGAGAAAAGTACAAATTCAGTTCGGTGTATGCAAGCAAGTATTTAGTGCAGGTATTAGTCGTTTGAAACAACATTTGGCAGGAATAAAAGGAATTGTAAAGAGTGTAATTAGTTCTTGAGGATGTGAAGAAAAAAGTGAGAAATTTATCAGAAATTTCAAGAAAAGAAAGAAGTCAAGAATGCTCATATGCAAGCTTTATTAGATGATGTGCATGTTGGGAAGGAAGATGAGTACGATGAGATCATGGAAATGGAAGAGGGGACTTCATCTCAAAGTAGCTTATTCAGATCTCTGAAGCCCAAGTGTAAAGGACCGATTGATAGGTTCGCTACTAGCACTCCGGAAGAGTTGGCCAGCATTGCTAAAAGTACAAAACAAAATGTCTTAAATCCTAAAGTAAAGAAGAAGGCAAGAGAGGATGCGGTGAAGTACATAGCTAGGTGGTTCTATGAAGCCGGAATTGCTTTCCATACCACTACATTACCATCTTTTCAACAAATGTTGCAAACTATTGGAAAGTATGGAGTTGGTATGGAAGCCCCAACCCCTTATGAGTTAAGTGAGACTTTTCTTCAAAGAGAGGTAGAGGAGACGAAAGAGAATCTTAAAGGATTCAAGGATAGTTGTGCAATTAGCGGATGCACACTTATGACAGATGCATGGTCAGATCGGAAACACAGAAGTATTATGAATATTGTTGTGCATTGTCCAGCGGGAACCACATTCTTATTTTCTCAAGATGCATCGGCCGAGAAGCATGATGGAACTTATATTTATAATTTTGTGGATAAAGCAATTGAAAATGCAGGGGAGGAGAATGTAGTACAAATTGTCACGGATAATGCTTCGAACAATATGGCCGCTGCAAATATGCTTAAATTAAAGAGGCCTAACATCTTTTGGACAAGTTGTGTTGCACACACCGTTAATTTGATGGTAGGAGACATTGCTAAAGTAAAGCCCATCCGAAATGCAATTCTAATGGCGAGGAATGCGACAGTTTATATTTATAGCCATACCATCACGCTTAGCATAATGAGGGAGTTCACGGGTGGAGAGATTGTTAGACCCGGGGCCACTAGATTTGCAACTGCATATCTATCTTTGCATTCCATGCGGGAAAAGAGGAAAGAGTTGAAGCAAATGTTTACTTCTACAAAGTGGATGAATCATCCACTTTCTAACAAGGATGCGGGAAAGAAGGTATATCTAAAAATAATCATAGTAGATACTAGATAGAAAGTAAATAGTAAAATTACAAACTTATTTTTTTTTGTAGGTTGCTGAAATTATTGCGAGTAATAAATTTTGGGACAATGTTGATCTTGCTCTCAAATGTTTTTCTCCATTGGTAAAAGTTCTTCGAAGTTGATGGTGACAAGCCATCCATGGGCTTTCTATATGGTGATCTAGACAATGCAAAAGAGGAAATTGCAAGAAACCTCAACCATGAAGAGAAGAAAGTTATTCCAATATGGAAGCTTATTGATACAAGATGGAATGACAAGTTAAAAGGACCTTTGCATAGAGCAGGCTACTACTTGAACCCATATTTCTATTATGAGAAAAAAGAAGCTACTGAAAAGGCCGGCATATTCATGAATGGATTTGTCGAGTGCATGCACATATTTTATCCAAATGACGCTGAAAAGGTGGAGAAGATCGGCGAGCAAATGGCTATGTATCAACACCAAAGAGGATCTTTTGGGAGAGATCTTGCAAAGAATGGAGCTAAAAATCCTAACCTCAACCCAGGTAAATATACACAAGTGACAACACCTTGTAGTTTGAAGTTTCACATATTAATATTACTAACTATTTTTAATTTTCTAGTTAATTGGTGGAATTTTTATGGGACGATACTCCTGAATTAAAGGAAATGGCGATGAGAATTTTGAACTTGACAACTAGCTCTTCCGGTTGTGAAAGGAATTGGAGCACATTTGAGATGGTATTGCAATTTATATATTAATACATTACAAACAATTATTCTTTTTGAAATTTCTAGTTTAGTAGTTACTCATTTATATTGTGTTGAATGCTTCTTTTTTGTAGATTCACACAAAGAAGAGAAATAGGCTAAGTCATAAAAAGTTACGTGACTTGGTTTTTGTCAAGTTCAATGCTAGGCTTAGAAACAAGCTTACCTTGAAAAATAGAGATCCTTTATGCGCTTATGATGATGAAGAAAGGGTCACGGATTGGTTGGTGCCGCCAAAGCGGAATGGTGGACCGCATATCGATAGTGATGACGAAGTGTTTCCTGGAGAAGGATTGAGTTGGAGGCAAGTTGCAAAATCTATGGGAGCTAATCCGAAGAGAAGAAAAAGTGTGAGAACAAAAACTTACAAGAGAGAAAAAGGAACTAAAGGAGCATCATCATCAAACGAAAAATCAAAAGAACTGACAAGGGAAGAAGATGAAGAATTTTCATCAACAGAATCATCATCATCGGAGGACCTAAACATTGACATTCCTTTGGAGGAGGAGGATTCGTCGGAGTCTGAGCATGGAGAAGCTTGATAATAGATTCTTCCTTTTGAAATTTGCATGAGATACAATTATTGGATTGTAACTTTTAAACACTTGAATCTTGTTTGATTAGTTGCTTGCTTCTAGCCTTCTGGCTTCTAGTTTATGGTTGGTTTTCATATTATGTTTTTATAATCTTTTAAATCAATTCATGATTGAATGATCAAAACATAGATTGAGTATTAACTTTTAGTTCTTTATATTATTCCTTTGGTTGATTATATATCTATTGATCTATATTTATATTTTGTAGGTTTGACATTCGGTTGGTTGGTCTTGAAAGTTGGAGCAATTGAGAAATTTCTACAATGAGGTAGTGAGCGTATGCAAAATGTTAAGGTAAGTATACCGAATTTAAGAATATTTATGTACTTTTGCATAAGTTGTGTATGTATTGTCTTGATAAAAAATTTAAGATTACATTATTTAAGACATTTAGGACATATATTTGTTATTAGTCATGATGTCCGAAATTTACTAGATGTCCCCGAAATATCTCCGAAATCCGAAATCCGACATCCGATTACGACATCCGACATTTCCCGATATCCGACATTTAAAACACTGGTAACACGAGGAGAGATAAGGTGAGAAATAAGGATATTCATACTAAGTTAGGCGTAGCCTCTATAGAAGAGAAGATGAGAGAAAATCGCCTACGATGGTTTGGTCATATGCGATGTAGGCTTGCAGATGCGCCAATCCGGCGAGTAGAGCGTATCAAATTAGGGCAAGTTAAAAGAGCACGGAGACCGAAGAAAATATAGATGGAGGTAATACGACAAGCTATAGAGGCTAAAGGTTTTAGTGAAGGTATATTGCTCAATAGGAATGAGTGGAGAAAGCTGATCCATGTGTCCGATCCGGCGTAATTCTCTTTTGGTTCATGTAGCCTACACCCAAATACTTGGGACAAATGGCTTAGTTGTTGTTTTACACTTCAGAACAAAAGTTTTGAAATATAGAAGACAGTTCAAAACAATTTTTCATTAAATACATTCAAGTGACTCGAGAATAATCCTCTGCGAAAATTATAAAATACTTGAAACCAAAATTTGAGGTTATCGGACAAGGACTCCATAAATCTGAATGAACTAAAACAAACAAGTTGTTAGCTCTTTTATTAACTTTATCAGGATAAAGTATATGATGATGCTTACCTAGTTGACATGACTCACAATCTAAAGATGTAATAATTTAACTCAAGAACTAAAAGTTTCAAAACTTGTAAAGATGGATATCCTAACTGATAATACTGATCAAAAGTAAATACAAAACTAGAACATGCTACTGATTTTGAATCCAGGTTCACATAATACAGTTTGCCACTCGTATCTTGTGTCAATTATCTTCCTTATTTGATGTTCTTAAATACACAATGTGTTGAAAAGAATGTGATTGAGCAATTTAAGAATCTAGTAATCATACTGATTGATAACAAATCAAAGAGAAACTTCAGGACATAACATAAATGACGGAGATAATGAGGATGTAGCATTGACATCACCTATACCTTGTACAGAGGATATAGTCATTTGCCAATATCACCAATGAATGAAAAGAGCTAGAATTAAGAGATAAAAATATACCTTGGTTCCTATTCATATGATCTTAAAGCCGCTGAATCTATAACTAATGTGTGTGGAGAAGATGATGTAACACGAGCTGTAGAGTTAGTATCTGAGTCAAAGTAGTTGTGGAGGAGGAGGATGATATTTGAGCAACCTAAAACTGCTAAAACATCTCAAATGTTGAAATTCCTGAATCCTGAGCAAGTTGTGTAGAAGATGAGATTTAGGCAACCTGAAATTGCTAAAATATCTGAAACTGTTGAAATTGTGGAAAGATCTAAAGTTGTTAGTATGTTTTTTTGTCATATTCCTAAACTCTCTTCTGAAATTGATCCTCCCTTGCGATGTAAAGACGCTAAAATACCGAAGCTAACGATGCTCTCTTGGGATCTAAACACGTCAAAATTCTAAAGCAAATGATCATCCCTTGGGATCTAAACACACACCATGGTTCAAAGTCGCGGTGTCGGCCGCCGACTCAGAGGGCACCGTTCCACATCAGTCTCGGCGTTGCGGAATGGACTCGGTGATACGCACAAAACGCTTCATAAAAACTCAAAAAATTGTGAAAAAATCACAACAAATTTTAAAAAATGGTAAACATCAAAATTGATGAATAACATGTTCAAAACATATCACTAGCACACTCAACATGAAGAGAATGTATAAATACATGCGTTGCAGTATTAAAATATCAAAATAAATACATATATAGTAAATTTTACAAAATACATTCATAAATAACTGCATAATATAGTCATTTTCATATTGAATTGCGATGAGATACAAAATCATCATCGTAATAATTCCTGTGGTAAGTAAAAAATGGATCCATAAGGATAGTAGGATGAATGCTGCTGTGCTCCGGTAGGCAGAGATGGTTGGGTGGAGGATGTATCATCAGAGTATTATGGCAGTGGCGGTTGTGCAATATCAGCACCAGGATGATAGTACCCAAAACCTCGATATTCTGAGCTGATAAATATTTGACTAGTACTTGCAGATCTCTCAAGTTGTGGCATTTGGTATAGCATATCCTATATCATAATGTTGGCCTGATGTCAAGCCTAAATCCTGCACATGACCTTCAAATGATAACCCCACGAGTAATTCTCATGTCCACTTGAATGATCATCAGAAGAAAATTCAACCAGGCGATCCAAATGCCTCCGCTGATCTGAAATCCCTAATCGGCCTCCATGATCAGTATCCTGAGTGGCATAATAATTTGAATCCCATGACATAACACCACCACCTTGTTGGCTTCCACCAACACCATAGGTCCCTTCCTGAGCACCGTTGTTTCCTCCATTATTGCTATCATCAGATTTATCACCACTAACTTTTTCACCGTCATTAACACCATCTTCGTCATCACCATTATAAGTTAATGAATCCATCGCAATACCCTTACCCCTTTGGTTAGGGCCTTTCATCGCCACCATCCTTAGAATCTCTATTTTCCTCACTTTGACTTATCCTTTCATCTAACCAATGTAAATCATCTTCATGCAAAACGGGTTATTCTCTCTCCTGAATCCACGCATCCAATATGTCATCATCATTGAAAACATGGTTCAGATCGATTGGGTTGTAATAATTATCTTGATCACGTTAGTTTGTCAAGTTTCTTACACGCAGTCTTATATTATGACGCACAAACACTAATTTATGCAACATTTTCATTACCAACTGGTTGCACAATTTTGTATGAATCAGTGACCACATGCTCTAATTTTTTTCACAACCCGTGAGGAACAAGTTTGACTTAACACTTTAATAGAAATTTTCTGCAAATTGGAAGCTTCTTTGTAATAGTTAATCTACCAATCAGATGGAAGAGATTGTTACACCGCCCTTCTAGTTAGCAAGGCTCTGAATTCTCCAACTTCGTCCACAAATAATTTGATCTATGATAATCTAAAGCGTAAGTATTAATAGTTGCAAATGCATAACATTATTGCAAGCAAGTAAATAAATTGATATGACAACTTACCTCATTAATAGCTCTTGTTTATTCAAATTCGACTCTAATCTTTTAATCGCCTCCTTCAATCCAGCTCTCACTTCTGGATAAGTAGAAAAGTTTTTGAATATTGGAGGGCTGGATTTAAAAAAATATGTTGTAATAATGTCAACACATGAGAGTTATAATATGAAATTTTTTCAATTTCTATTCAACAATTATAAATTGTAAGTATGTAAATGAATTACCAGCAGCATGCAAGTGTCTATGTAGTTGTCCCTCCTATCTTTTATCAAAGATATCCCAATACTTCTTTCAATTCTTATTGGATGCCTTAATAGCCAACTTAGCTCTATCAATAGCTTCATAAATAATAGATAAGGTTGACTTTTTATTCTGATCCACTATCTTCAAGACCCTAACAAGAGGATCCATAATATTTTGGATTCTCTTGCCTTCTTTCAGAACCGATCAGTCAAATAAGGTTAGAAATCTCATCTCTCACACTTCTACCTCTTTCCTTGTTGAACTTACGCCATTCGGTTGTTATACTCATTCTCTTCAAATCTTGCTCATAGCGAAGAAGGCTTTCAAAAACAATGAACTCGGTGGCAAACCGTGTTATACCTGATCTCAACAAATCTCTATCCCTGATAAATTATTTCATTAAATTCGATTATTGTAGATAAATAATGTAATTAGTTTAGCATCATCTAATGTCTCCTTCACTGATTTTAGCGAACCGATATCTTCAAGTATCAAATCAATGTAATTGTAATGTGCTGCACAGAGACAAAACAAATACTTTCTCTTCTCTATTAACAAGTGATCGGCTGCTTGAAACTTGCCTCATTGTCAGTTATAATATGTACAACGTTCTTTTTACCAAGTTCATCAAAAACTGTGTCCATAAGAGAGTATATAATCAGTAGTCTTGCAGATATATAGTAGGCTTTCTAGTCCGAAAACTTCAGCCATTACATATGATCGTACAACCATGCTGCGGTAATTTTGCTTTTATTGAAGCAATATAACCTTCAACTTCTTTCACTTTCTCCTCCAAATATTGATTGCCAATTTGATATTTTGTGGGGCCTTTGATATTCGGGTCTGCCTCCATAATTGTATTAATCATTGCTTGATAATAAGGACCACTATAAGCTGCATTGAATGATATTGCATTGTAGAGGAAGAACTTTGAGATGACTTTTCTAACTTTTTTAATATTCTCCGATAAGAACATGCTTTTGATTGATTTCTGTTTCGATGAGAACATGTAAAGATCATACCATAAACAAGAATTTTAGCTTCTCTAGTGGTAAAACTCCTCCGCATTTCATGCTTGATCCCTGAGCTTGAAGGCTGTGAACTACTGCCATCAATATTTTTTGTATAACCTTGTGTCTCTTTTCATGCCATTTCACGACTTTCTCTCATAACTTGCTTTAATTGTCTTCTTTCAATTTCTTTCAGCCCACTTCTTCAATTTCATCTTCAGATTCATCGTCGCCAATTTCATAAAAAACTTCCTCACTTAAAGATTTCATAAGATGCTCTTTCTTGCCTTTTATGGATGTTCTTTATTTGCTACCTTCAAAAAAATATTTTCTCAATACTGTAGACGCTTCTTTGGGGAGTTTCAAGCAAGCTTTCATCTGGTCGGATACGTATGCTAAGTGATGTTTCATTCTAGTTATACCATCATGCACTATCTTTCCACAATAGTTGCACTTCACCAATTTTCTATCTCCACCAATAGATGTAGCATGTTCCCATTCAATGTCACGTTGTTTGGCGACATTCTGAAATTTGGAAAAATCAAATGAAATCAACTGAGTTAAACAAAATTAAATATTATGAAAATAACACGACAAATCTTTAAGAAATATAGACATTAATATTTATGCATCACATGTCCAAAACATATCACATAACACACTAACCATGCCAAAATATATGCATAATATAGTCTATTTCACCAAATACATGTTTAAATATACATGTCATGTTTAAATATACAACAGGTTGGTCATTTCCACATGGAATTGCGATGAGATACAAAATCATCATTGTAATCATCTATGTGATAACTACAAAAACCAGTGCTAGTACTCGTAGGTCTTTCAAGTTGTGTTCTGTGACCATGGTTATATGTTAAACTCAGACCTTGCATATGACCTTCAAAACTATAATTTGAATCTCACGATATAGCTCCAACTCGTTGACTTTCACGAACACCATAAGTCCTCTATCAACATCGTTGTTGCCCACATTATTGTCATCATCAGTTTCATCACCATCACTTTTGTTATCGTCATGATCATCATCTTCTTCATCATCAATACTAGAACGAGATAAAACCCTCATATCTTCACCATCATTATCATCATCATCTACATCTCTTTCACTTGTACTTACCTCACTAAAGAAGAACTTTGAAATGAATTTTCTAATTTTTTTAACACTTTTCGATGCGATCATGCTTTTGACTGTTTTCTGTTTCGATGGGAACATGTAAAGAATTAACTAAATTAAGGAATTAACTAAATGACTAAATGAATGGGTGTAACTAAATTAAATTTAACTAAATTAAATCAACTAAATTAAGTTAATTAAAATAAATTATATCATATTAACTTAAATTTACTTCAATTAAGTTAACTTAATTTAATTAACTGAATTAAATTAGATTTTAGTTAAATTTAACAATAAATGAATGGGTGTAACTAAATTAAATAAACTAGATTGAGTTAATTAAAATAAATTATATCATATTAACTTAAATTTACTTCAATTAAATGAACTTAATTTAATTAACTGAATTAAATTAAATTTTAGTTATATTTAATAATAAATGAATGGGTGCAACTAAATTAAATCAACTAAATTAAGTTAATTAAAATAAATTATATCATATTAACTTAAATTTACTTCAATTAAGTGAACTTAATTTAATTAACTGAATTAAATTAGATTTTAGTTAAATTTACACTAAATGATTGGGTGGAACTAAATTAAATTTAATTAACTGAATTAAATTAGATTTTAGTTAAATTTACACTAAATGATTGGGTGTAACTAAATTAAATTTAATTAACTGAATTAAATTAGATTTTAGTTAAATTTACACTAAATGATTGGGTGTAACTAATTAAATTTAACTAAATTAAATCAAATAAATAAATTAACTAAAATTAAATTAAATTAGTTATACTAAACTAAATTAAATTAACTAAATTACTTAAATTAAATTAAACTAATTGCAGAGAGAGCCCGAGAGGCATCTTGAGAGAGGGAGGGAGGGAGAGCTCCAGACAGAGGGAGAGATATGGGAGGGAGAGGGGAAGAGAGAGGGGAGGCATGGGGGAGAGAGAGACATCAAGTCGCCAACGGTATCCGGAGAGAGGGAGGGACAGAGGGAGAGAGACGGGAGAGGGTGAGAGGGAGACAGAGGGAGAGGAAAGAGATCCAGAGAGAGGGAGGGACAGAGGGGGGAGACGGAGAGGGAGAGGGGAGAGGAGAGAGAGATCTAGAAAGAGGGAAGGACAGAGGCAGAAAGACGGGAGAGGGAGGAGAAGGGGAGAGAGAGGCGTGAGAGAGAGGGAGGGACAGAGGGAGAGAGAAGGGAGAGAACCTGCCATAGGAGAGAAGGAGACGCCAGAGAAGGTTCGGAGGAGCTGGGGAGGGGCGACTGCCGACGGGGGAGGGGGAGACGCCGATGTCAGAGCTGTAGGTAATTTTTTTCCCTGCTGTTTATTGTGCTGAAACTCTCTCTCCCCAACTAGGATTTAAAGGTGAGCCCAAATCACGGGCAGCGGAATTGGTGAATCACGGGGAAACTCATGGGGGCCCATTTGCAGCATCACGGGTCGCGACTCGGAAAAAAATCCTAGTCGACTCGGCCAATTCGGCCGAGTCAACCGATTCCATGGTTGACTCGACCGATATGGCCTAGTTGACTCGGATTTTTTTCCGAGTCACAAAAAATTGGTGAAAAATATTGAATCAGGGAACATTCTCGTACCGGTCGCCGCCGTTCTGGTTCTGACGCGGCCCAACCAAAACGGCTGATACTTTGAACCTTGACACAAACCCAAGCAAACGATACTCCCTCGGGATCTAAATACACCAAGATACCAAAGCAAATGATTCTCTCTTGGGATCTAAATAAGCTAAAATACCTAACAAAATGATCCTCCTCGGGATCTAAACACTACCCAACAAATAACCCAAACAAACGATCCTCACTCAGGGTCTTAAACAACTCATATAAAATCACTAAATTCTCAAGTATTCAATAAGTACATATTCCGAAAAGAGAACAACACCAAACCTCCTTTTTTTATTGTTCACGTGATCAGTATCGTTGTGGTATTGTGTTCACCATGAGCAATAAATTTTTTCAACATCTGAATTTAGATTAGTGTTGAAAAAGAAGAAAGAGAAAAGAAGGAGAAGATGCCGATGGTGATCTTTTCATGGGAAGCGGAGATGATGATGAAGGTTGCGAAGGATAAGAGCTTTAGAGCTCTGATACTATGAGAAGATTTAAATTATAAAAATTAGAGAGTTGATGAGTCCTCTCTTTATACTCTTTTTATAGGCAAAATACAATTATAACTCCTAATAGAAATAAGACTCCTAATATCATATAGTAGTATGGCTCCTAATTAAGTAACTACTCCTAATTACATAATGACTCCTAAATACACAATGACTCCTAATTACACATATAATAGAGAGAAAATCACAAATCATGCAATTGAGGTGTCATTTGAGTGTGAAGAGTCCTAAAGCATGAGTGTCCAAAGTGGCAAAAATTGCGAAATTTGAAATATTGGGTGGCACTAGCAACACAATACCGGGGTTAGATGGAGAAATTAGGGCGGAAGTGTAATACATTTAGTGGCCAAAATAATGGATGGAAACAAATGCTATTTTAATAGAGATGCCTTTTCTTTTAGCATCCTTGTATGTACATCATAAATTTCATCTCAACTCTATGAGCCGTAGGAAAAGTAGAAATGTTGCCGAATGTTTTTATAATTTGAAGTTGTTGACGAGTACTGGCCATAGTTTTATGCTAGCTGAAGGTTCTACGGTACTGTTGCATGACCTTCCTGTAAATAGCAAGCTGAAAATATCTTCCTTCCTCGCATTCTAGAGGTTTCAAAGCAAGACTAATTTACCACTGATGATGTGTATGTTTCATAACCTTCATTCAACCCAGCGTTGGATTGTGGTGTGCCCTTAAACATTATCCGATGTACCAGTGCTGTTTCTTTTGGATAGTAAAATATTTTCAGTATCGTGGTGATGGACCATTACACAATATTACCAACCCTCAATCCTTAATTTCATTCAGTTATCTTGCATGACTTTGGCAGTTACTGCATTTAGTGCATCCAACTTTAATCTTCTGAACCTTCCAGTTATATTGTCCAGTCTTCTATTGCGATCATTTCAAAAGAGGATTCAACATAACCTTTCTTAATAATGTTGACCAATTTCATTTGTGCTCATTAGTTATCCAGTATATGTTAGATAAACCATTTCAAATCTGTTCTTATATTGAAAAACAAATGTTTCAAGTTTATAGATGCAAATATGTGTCTGTAGGCATTTACCATTTTTTTTATCAAGTTTCAACTGTCAATTTTCACTTAGCATTCCTAAGCTTAATATATTATTCGACAAATTTATCATGATATATTGCTAAATTTAGATATATTATCATTGAGAAACTAGTTGTTAAGTTAAAATTGACTTCCATTGATTTGCCTGCTTTCTTTCTTGTCTTTTGTTTCTTGAGATGGAAAAGTTCGTGTGAGGATCTTGTGCTTCCTGGTTGCAGGTTGGAATCAGATCAATTACTAATGAAGGGCGCGAACAAGGGAAGAGATTTGGCGTGGAGCAGTTTGAAATGAGAACCTTTTCAAGAGACCGTCATACTTTAGAGAATCTGGTCTCTCTCTCTCTCTCTCTCTCTCTCTCTCTCTCTCTCTCTCTCTCACACACACACACACACACACACACACACACACACACACACGAGCGCGCGCGCGCACAAAAAAAGTCCGTGAGCATGCTGACAAACATGCCACATTGATTTGTCCGTGTACATCATGCAGATACAAAATGCACTTGCAAACGTTTGGCACAGATACATTCACCGTTCCATATAACTGCATACAATTGTTTAAAGGAAAGTTGAAGCATTGTTTTGTGCTTAATGGAAAATCTACATGTTCATATCTCACAAAGAAAGTACAGTTTCCGTAATATGAAGGAAAAAAAGTTAATGACTATCTGAACGTGGTCTTGGTTCTGTGCAGTTAAATTAAGTGAATTAGCAACTGGAAATAATAGTAACATGAGGAAAATGTAAAGTCACCTAGAGGGGGGGTGAATGGGTGATGACTAATCTAATGGTCACTAAATGCTAAATAATGCGGAATTAAAAACTAATATGACCTAAACAAACTATTTAAACTAAACACCACGTATAACACAAGAGTGTAGCCGATTTCCCCGTGAAGGGCTCTGGATTAACTCCTCTAGATTCCCCTAGATAAGGGTTGAGGTGCCGCGTTGGCTCTCTTGGTTAAATACAAGTGTTAGCAAACAATCCAAGCATATGCAATATGAGCACACAAGTATATCATGCATATAAAGATAAACACAATAAAGACAAGCAAGATATAAAACAAAGAGACAGAAGAGAGAGAGAGAGAGAGAGTGAGCAATCGCAAACACAAGGGATTTGTTTCGAGGTTCGAGCACACTTGCTCTACATCCCCGCCTTCGACACACGAAGGATTTCCACTATAATCGATCCCCCGGATCACTCGGTGCCGCAACACTTACAAGCTCTCGGACTCCCTAGTCCGTACACACCGCAAGCCCCACAAGCCGCCGAGGCCGCACCTCAAACCAAGAGTTCACACACGAATCTAAACACCGCGAACACACTTGTCCGCCTCCTCAAAGAACAAAGAAAGATCTCTTGTTGATCTAAACACTTTGATCACCAATAACACTCTCACTACAACACTCCTATAGAATGAATAATCAATGGATAGCTCAAGTGTTTGTGTGAGAAAATTAGGATGGAAATGGTGGAGGAAAAACTCAAAAAATCTCTTTAAATACACTCTTGATAAACTCTCCTTTTGATTGGAAATATTTACTCTAAAACAAGTGGAGAAAATCTCTTAAAAGAGTTAGGAAAACTGGTGAAAAATTCACTTGAAAATCTTGTGTAAAACAGTCCCCAAATGACCCAATATATAGGGCTCCAAAAACTAGCCGTTGGAGGCCTGACAGAATTGTCGGTCGACCGCCCGGTCGACTGTCCAACGGTCATATTTCAGACCGTTTGCCATCGGTCGACCGTTCGGTGACCATCGGTCGACCGAGGCCAGGATACAGAGAGCAAGTCTCTCTGTCCGGTCGACCGCTCGGTCGACCGGGCCTTTCCAGAGAGCAGAGATCTCTGGACGGTCGACCGGGTCGGTCAACCGGCCCTCCTGCCAGAACTGGCGTGCATGTCTGTGCACGTCGGTCGACCGCCTTCAGGCTTCGGTCGACCGGTCGGTCGACCGGCTGAAGCCAGGACAGAACTGTAAAGGGATTTAAAAACTTGGTCTTTTTGATTGAAATAAAATCCCATAAAGTATAGAAAAATCTACAAAAATAGTTTTACCAATATACTTTGATAAACAAACATGCTTGCACAAAATCAAGGCATGTTATAAATGATTTGGACTATTTTTGTAACTTAGAAATATTGGCTCAAATGAAAAACAGTATTTTCCAAAACTTGATTTTTCTAAAACTTGTTTTCCAAAACTTCACCAAATACAAAAATAAGATATTTAAACTACTTTTAAAGCATAGAGTGTATGGATATGATCCACTACACAAACATGATGAAATATCTATGTTTTTGACATTATGCACTAAACAAGGTTTTGGATAAAACATGTAAAATTGAAAACCAAAACCAAAACCAAACGGTATTTTTCAAAGTAAAAATTCTTTTCTAAAACAAACTAAATCAAGTGTGTGTGTGTGTATTTGATATACTTGAGCAATCCACCAACTATTCTATCCTTTACATTTTATCTAAAAACAAAATCTTATAAAAACAAACCTAGACACAAGTCTTGATCTTCTTGAAGTCTTCACTTGAAGTCTTCTCATCTTCTTGACTTGGTCCAAACATGATCCATAGAGCTAGACTCCTCTTGAGTACTTGATGTGGCTTGATGTACAAGCTCTTGAATCAAACCGTGTAAGCTCCAAAACTTGACTTTAAATCCTTTGTTGGAGCTACACACTACTGAGATCTTGATCATGAATCTGTCACTAATTAAACACAAGATCATTAGTACTATAACTACATGAGTTGATCATCATCAAAACTATAGTGATGGGCCTTTGGGCCAACAGAAAATGGTAGCATCATTATAGGTGGAAATTAGAACCATCACCTTTGATGCCTTTTTAGGTTTTGAAGTTTCTGTGTCCTTGTGAAGACCTTTTTTCTTGCCTTTCTTTTTTACTTCTTTCCCTAAGAATCCTTGGTGTACCTGTTGATGATAATGGTCCATTCATGCATTATAGTCATTTTCAGATCCTTCATTGCATAACCAAGCCCTTAACACCGAAGCAACCTTATTTCTTCTTTGCAACATTCTCGCGCAAACAGGATGTATGAAAATCCAGCAATCTTTTTACATCAGAGATGAGTGTGTGATGGATGGAATGGTTCTAATTAATTACAGCTAGGAAGCATCTGGCCTGAGTGAAATTTTGGACGTGAGGGAAAAGAAATACTTCCCTAACACATTTATGTTGCTAGTTAACTGGGACATGCATGCATATGAAGAAGCTGGTTATTAAGAAATTACAAATGGGTTAATTACATGCGAACATTGCCTAAACTTTTTCTTGTGTATGGTTCTAGATGAAAAAGACGCATCATTAGAGATATTATATGCAAAAGAATAAATTTCACATGAATAGTAATTTCTCGAAAGAACAACATTTGGAGGCTACATGTGCAAACTTACCTCTTTTAGATATTAATTTATCATACATTTACATTTTTATAATAAATTTATTATTCTAAGGGGCTTATTGAGAAAATTCAACCTCTTAATGCTGCGAAAAGGAAATGCTTTGAGTCTTTTGTAACTTACTGAACATGGGGTCAAAGTCAGCAGAGCTCCATGCGCAACTGACCAGTGAAGCAGGATGCTAGATGAAACTTGACCTGTTGACTTCCTGCTTTTAAATATGGTTACACACATTAGTTTTGTGCATGCGAGTTGCACATGCCCGCTGAAGTAAAGTCCAGAAATGTGAAACTAGCAGATAAACGTTAATGCGAGGGACCACCTTCTTTTTATCCCTTATTTTCTTTCCTTAAGTGCATGATTTCCAGCATGCGACAGTTATTGCTTTAGTTAGATGAAGGGCCTACTAAAGTTCACAGAATTTGAGCATGTGTAGTTTGTATATAACTAAAAAATATTTTTTATTTTGAGACTGGTAAAGAGGTAGGGCTTTTCATGCGAACGAGCTGCTTGCAAATAGTATCGGTATTTTGCTTGACTTTGGCTAGGCTAGATTTATGAATGAGTTGAACTCTAGCTATGCCTGGTTGCTCATGTTCCGCTCGAATAAACTCGACATATATGTGAACACACACGCTCATGGAAACACACTGTTATATGAGTTGCATAATGAAATATAGGAGTAGTGTGCAAAAAGAAGTTCTGAGATTTCTAACCTTTTCTTCTTCTCCAAGGGATTGATTAGAACCACTTGGTACTAATATCAAAGTCTCATTTACAAGAATCATCAAACAAATGAGTCTTTGTCATGGGGGTGCAAACGGATACGGATATCTGATCTGATTTGGATGTGTATCCACATTGGTTGCAGCTACGAATGTGAGTTTTTCTTACCAGACGATATCCGTATTCTTATATGTATCCATGATTAGAAAGCAGCACGGATATGGTAAATGTCATATTTAATTTGTATCCAAACACCCCTAACATGGAATAGCTCACCATAAATAATTAGTTCATGAGAAAAGAATGTATAATTAACTCGGTATACCTACTATAGTGTATGTTAGTAATTAGTTTGTTAGGTAATTTATGTTAGGTAAATCTTTTTGGGTAAAGATAAGTGAAACTGGAAGTAACTTGTTTTCATTTTACTTAAGATGAATGATCACATAATGATATTTGTTTAGTGATCAACAATTGTATCCGTTTCCCTTGTATCCAATCTGTATGCGTATCTGGTTTTGCCTGATACGGATGAGTTTTTCTTACCAAACCGCATTTGTAATTGCATCCATATCCGTGATTGGCAAGCATATGCTGATATGGTAAATGTCACATCCCATATGTATTCTATTCATTTGCACCCCTCGTCTTTGGGGAACAATTCGTGTTTGACTCGGTATTTAATTAGCTCAATTTGGCTTGCTTGACTAATAAAATAGCGGAATAAAAACAAGGCCGGCTCTAAGGGCGGCATTTGTCATAATCAGGTCGGGTCAAATTTGGGTCAACCCAACTATAGTTGACCCGTGCAGTACCTGTGTAATAAACATGTCAATGTTGCAAACCGTACCCAACCCAATTTAAATTGGTTAACCCGACAGACCCAATTAACCCCTTTATAAATTTCAAACACACATTAAATGACTCATGTCAAAGTTATAAAACAATAAGGTGAGAAAAAAATGCTATTAACATCAAACTTTACAAAAGAAAAAAA